>OMLF01032156.1:4281-31023 GCA_900302615.1 Holocentrus rufus
AAAAAAGACTTTCTCACTTTGACTCATCACATTTTTTGGGGCTTTAAAGCCATTCAGTAAATTTTCATATTAAAAAGCACCCCCCTGTTAAAGAACAAAAAAGAAATAAGGGGTGAATGTCCTCAATTGCTGTATTTCAGATTTCAATATGTTGAACGACAGCTGGAGGAATAAGACTCATTTAGCACATAAAAGATCATGTTAAGAAAAATCGTTATACCTTTTTACCTTTTAAAGGCTATAAGGTGTCCCTGCAGGCAATTTTTTTTCCCCTTATGAAATTCATAGGTCATACTGTCAAAGTCAAGGTCTGCATTACTCTCATTTCCGTGCACAGTCAAATACACACACACACACACACACACACACACACACACACACACACACATACACACACAACACACCATATACTTGCACAGCACCGATCTGGCCCACTGCCCTACACTTGGCACTCGCTGCATAGCTGTTGGCATAATGTCACCATGCCAGTCATCACCACCAGCCACTTGTCCTTTAAATCTGTGGGCAATACGTAGCAATATGATCAAGATGAGCCCAGATTTTCTTCAGCTCAGTACGAGTGTTTACAAGGGACACGTGCCAGTCCTGACTACCTGAGCCCAACAGTATGTGCAATTAATCATGTATCTCCATTATTTTTTTTTACCCAGAACTGGGAACACAGTGCATATTTTCACATTGATGCAGAAGTATTATTCATTGGATTTTTAACAGGTTTCCAAGGGCCTAAGGGTCATGAATCTCGCTCCACACATAAAGAAGTACGTGAGGTTTCATTTCAAGTGAAACATAGAAAAACAAATAAAATTGCAATGACGGGGTTTTTCCCCAACAGCAGCGCGTTGCCATCCCTTTAGGAGTGGACAGCCACTTACGCCTAGATTTACTATTGAGGACACGCACACACATACATCTTTTTTTTTTTTTTTTCCATGAATTATCTGTGCAACTCGCTGAATATTTACAGATTCATGACCAAAGCAGCCCCATCTGAAAATCAAAACTGACAGGCACACTGGCATTGTGTGCTAGACTTACCCACATAATAGTGTGTTGGAGGAACACGATATAGGGGACAATGAGGATGTGCATGAAAGCACGTTGGATCTTGTTTCATCTTAGACGTATTTTATTTAATTCATTTATTCACAAATGACCTGTCCCATATCCTATCAAGCTACTGACAAATAAATAGATAGTAAACCTGGTTTGGATATTAAATATAGGCATTTTAAAATTAAGATGTTAGGTAATTTGAGATGTTGGAGTAACAATGACAGACTAGCTTTGAATGAAAAAAAATGACAGTCAAAAATTAAAGATAAAAATCAATAAACTTGGTTGAGTGAAGGACTGATTTAAAATCTGGAAACATAACAAGACTAGGTCTACAGACCTTTCTCGTACAGATGGCCGTCCAAACAAGAAGGGGTTGGAGCTGCAGTGAGTGGCATCTGCAGCGAGAGGACCTTTGTTTTTCCGTGATCAGCACAGTTTAAGTTTATGGATTTGGCTATGTCCATTCAGAACCAAGTATTTGCACTATTCACTATTACACTATGACAACAGAACCTTGTTTAAATAGTGATTTGTAAACGCCATCCGAGGACATAATAGGAAACTGTTCACGCCCGTTGACTTTGAACGAGCAACGGCCATTGGGGAAACTCCAATACGTGGCTGACCAATGGTGTCACATCATCACTCAGTCAGTCAGTCAGTCTCAGACAGACATTTGTGTTTGTAAGGCTGGACCCGCCAAAAATCTGTTTGAGCATGCAGTAAAGCAGTGTTGGGGTGTTGTGGATGAGTTATGAATCAGAAGTGACTAAAAGCTATGAACAGTAAGCTCGGCGTATTTGTGCAAAACGCTTGTTGGTGAGACAACAATCAGCCGGTGCGGCCACAGCAAAAACTGCCAAGCTGCCTTGGCCACCGAGAGAGGTGAATCGGGTTCAGTTGGCTCCTCTTGCCACCGGTGGTCTACAGGCCTGCATCTAGTGCAGCTAGTCTTGCATGCAGATGTGGTTTGGAGGTGTTGGGTGACGGGGGAAGTGGGGGAGACACCTGGCCCAAGTTTGGCTGCGGCTACCTGAGAAAAATTACCCTCATCTCCCACTCTGTCTTGGAACTACTCCCACCCATCTTCCACTCACCCCACCTTTTCATTTTCAATTATGGGTTGGAATATGAATCTTTAATAGGGTGATAATTGTGCTAGCATATTTGCTGTCACCCACCATTAGCCTAGATTAATTAGCCCATTTAGTTTAGCTTAAGAAAGTGTCTGGCTGAGGAATGGGGGCACTGATGAAAGGCGGGGAGAGGGAGAGAAGTAGAATCAGCACAATCTGCTCCATATCATAACGCCATCTCTCTCTCTGCTGCTTTCTCTCTGTCTCTTTCTGCCTCTCCTGTAACATCCTCAGCCTCGTTTGCTCTTTACGCATCTGCTTTACTATCCCAAATCTTTGAATTTTTTATTTGTTATTTTTTTTGGATGCCTCGTGAGTTTTCATCTGTCGGTAGGGAGACTGATGTGTGATGTCACGTGCGCTGGAAAATGTGTTACTTCTGTCATGAGCAGTACAGTAACAGCCTTTTTGTTTTTGACTTCCAGCAGGCTTATCTGACTAGTCGCAGTGAACATGGTGTTAGATGCAAATCACAAATGACACAAGACCATGGGAGTGCCTATACTGAGTGTTTTGATTGGTTAATATGGCTTTGATTAATATTGCACACAACCAGCCACTTCCTAGAATCATCTAAGGCAATTTATTGGAAACTAAATTGCAGAAATACTGTATCTGAATTTTAGTTTTTAGTTTTTAGGGTTTTTTTTGGTACTTTTGTTTTGTCAATCATGAGAAGTATCTTGTGTCTTACATTTGCATTCTCCACCATGAGATGCATGTGTGTGTGTGTGTGTGTGTGTGTGTGTGGCAGGGGAGGGACTCGGCCATGTCACTGGCTGTATATCTCTCAGCAGGCACTGGGAAATGAGGTCTAATCGGAGGGATATTAAAGTCACAATAGACTGCTCCTGCTATTAAGGCCTGTCAGCCCCGGCCCCCTCTCTCACCTTGAATCCTCACAGTCCCTGAATATTTATACTCCCACACTGTGGGCTACACTGCACAGCGTTTTCTCCTCACTGTGGTGTGTGTTTATGTATCTTTGGGTGTATCAGGCTAGAAATCATCGCCCACTGAACCTCCGGGAGTTTTTTTTTTTTTTTATATGTGTGCATGTGCATATGTAGGCATTTGTGTGTAAGTCAAAGCCCATGTTTAACCAGGGCACCCTCCTGTTCTCTGGTCCCCAGGTGCAGTGGGGGCTCGGCTGCTCCCAGGTCAGAACAAACCGGTCACCATGGATGTGGATGAGGAGGAGAATATGAGTGAGTCTGCTCTGCAATATTTCATTCATCTGTCTGTCTGCCTTTTTTTTTCCTGTCTGTTCACCTGTATGTATTGCCTTGCCATTCTCTGAAATATGTGTGATCAGTGTACACACATCTTGCACACCATATTAGTGCAAGTATAAGGCTTACATCATTATATACAATCAAAAGCTCAACAATTGACTGTTTTCACCTGTTTTGCTCATTGTCTTCTCCTCCAGTCTAAGTCCATGACCATGTCTGTGAGCTTACTTCTGTCCCTACCTGAACCGAGACACAGAGCACACTCATATACCCCGAAAAAGTGCATGCACACACATACACACAGGTGATACGAAACTTTTTAGGGAGGAGGTAATCATTCCATCCGAGAGGCTTCGGGTCATATTCCAAAAATTCCATCCACTTTCCTTTCTCGTTTCAGAAAAACCTCTCTACTCCAGCTTATTGAACTTTAATTAGACATTTTGGGTTGAACTCAGTAAGCCAAAGCTCACAATTTTAAACTCACATTCAGAGATGGCCGTCATTTCCCTTGCAGTGCACTAACCTGAAATAAAAATGAACAGTTTTTATTGTAGTCGTACTTACTTAGTGTCATTCCACTGAGGAGAACAGCAGTGTTAACTCAGATAAGCCCAGAGGTGCAACATAATCTTTTTTGTCTTTCAAAGGCAGTCTCTTTTTCACATTTTCGTTGCTGTCAGTCCAGAAATATATGTGAATATAAAGGGCAGCTCCAGCTCACACACGCACATGTTTCTTAAATACCAAGGGCTCACCACTGAAATAAGTCTAAGGATCTCTGACTTTATTGGGACATCTTTGTTGGTTTTTAAAGTGCTTTAAAGTCAGCACATGAATCAAATCAAATCAAAAGCCAAGCAAAACAGTTACACCCAAAAGGAAGTTGTAATAGATTCTTTCTTCTCCTGCATTATTTAGTTCATACGACCCCGATGGGGGATTTTAGCTTTGAAAGATGCAAGCATATGGGAAAGCTTTTATTCGGCATAGCTAATGGATGGTGATTATACAAATGTTGGCATGATAATGACCAGAACTGTGTGTGTGCCATCATCTCACTCCAGACGTCAGTAGAATAACTTAATTCAAAGCATGGTGCCATGGCTGTTGTTGTAAGGCAGTGGTCCTTAAATCCAGTCCTGCTGTATATCCACTGTTTGAAGAGAACAGTGATACCTACTCACATAATATGATTGATAGTACAAAATAATTAAAATACTTTAAAAAACTCTGGCACTTTTTAAAAGATACGGCCTTGGTTGATAATATATTCATACTTTCACACGCTATATCCCTTTGATTTCAGATAAATTGAATGATAAACTTCAGAGAATTATTTTTTCTCCTAGATTAACGGAACATAAAAATAGAAACCCATTTTCCATTTTCTTTTCTTTTTTTTCTTTCTGTCTGCCTGTGTGTTCTCTGCACTCGACTGTGCATGATGTGCTTGTATTGTGGTGGTGTGTTCACATGTATTTTGGGTGAGGTATTGCTCATTATTAGTGACTCCCACTCTCCCACCGGATTTTTATTAATCCTCAAATATCCAGTAGTTGACAACTTTATTTATCCTGTCCTTGTCACAGTGACATTCTCAGCTAACTGTGCTCTTTCTGTGAGAGGGCAGCATCCTTTTAAATAATTCTTTAAGATGGAGAGTCATGAAGAAGCTATCCAAGTCCTTTTTTAATGTGTAGAGCATTCACTTCTTGTTATTATAGCCAAAGCTTTTCTCTCAATGCTACAGTCTTCACTGTTCAGTTTCTCCATTTTGAAAAGTTCTCCTTGGCTGGCCAGTCTTGTGCATGATTATGCTCTTCCTCCTCTCCCTTTTCATGCCTCTCTATTTGCAAAACTTTTTCAACTTTTTTGAGAAAGCATGCACATATCAAAAGACACTGCATGTTTGTAGAGATTATATGCTCGTAGTGACAAAGGATGTGGAATTTGCATTCTAGACTGTAGGAATGAGTGTGCCATTTTTTTCTTGCTTCAGGACATGTCAATTGTTGTTTGGAGATGGTAACGGCATGTCTATATTTTGTCAAATGAAAAATTAAGTTCTCTGATGAGCTCCATTGGGGGTATCTCACTTTATCTGACTTTAACTTGAGATATTGTTGTTGTTTTGTTTTTTTTAAATGGGACAGTCATTCTTTTCAAAAAATGATCTAAAGTGGGTGAATCGCACATTTGAATCTTGCACCCAGTCACCAGTCAAGATTTTGCACGAGGTGGAGTGTCTCCTCCTCCTGTCTTTTTATCTTTGATGTATTCTCCCGTTTGCCTGGTCCGTTGCTCCTCCTCTACCCTTGCACTCCTTCCCTGCACTCCCTCAACCCCACCTACAATCCCACTCATGCACACTGCGGCTTCTCTTTCTCCCGAGTACCGCAAGGAGTAACCTATCAAGCCTTTGCTGGAGGATGTTATAAATGAAAATTTTTGCCAATATTCCATCCACTTTGCTAACTGGACCTGGTGATATGTGTTCCCTAGTATATTCCAGGACAGCAATTTAAACTTGAGCACTTTAAAGGTACCTCATCGCTCTGTAGACAACTGAGAGAGAGAGAGCGCTGCTGAATACACAGATAAAATGGATGAGGAACAACTGTGTGGGTGTGGATGTGTGTTGTGCGGGTGTGTATGGGTGTGCATGCATTTGGGTCCACCAAACAACGCAGCACAAGTGTATAATTATCCTTAGAATAGCAAAATCACATGACTTACACTTTAATCATGAGATATCTATGAAGAGTTTCATCTGAAAATGAAATATTCACATTTGAAAAAGTGATGCCTATTCTGAAAATAGGTGAAAATAAGCGAAAGTATGATTGATTGGCAAAACAAATCAAAAATGAAGTCAAACTGTGGTTCAGTATATATTAGTATATACGATAGGGTACTGTAATTTTAAAACATTTTTATGTGTGCTTTTGCATGTGTTTTGTTTCCTTTTTTCTTTTTAGGGACAGTGTGCCATTTAAGTCCATAATCCCTAAATTTGGTTTCCCATAATGACTTTTTCTTAAAGTTCTTCATCATTGTTCTAAATAAAAAAAATACATCAGTAGTTTTGATCAGAACCAAGGTACAAAACTTGCCATCTCCTTTATAACAGTAGATATATTGATAGTATTGTGCTAAGTATTCTTAGTAAACCTAATTGACTCAGATTTGATATGTCTGATCAAAATTAAAGCCCAGTTTCTTTTGCTGTGTTAAAGGAACACAAATCATTGGTTCAGTTCCAAAGAGTGATAAAGGAATCTATAAATTTTGCATTTACAAGATCCTGCAACGAAGGCGTTGTAAGTTACTCTTTCTGGGCACCGCAGGTTCGAGCAGCACTGACGTTAAGGAAAACCGAAACCTGGACAACGTGTCCTCCAAAGAGGGGGGGGCTGTGGCTGAACAGCTCCCCAACGGAAGCGGCGGGGGCAGCCGAAAGCGCCCCTTAGAGGAGGGCAACAATGGCCACACACACTCAAAGTTCCGGGCCAAGAAGCGAAAGAAAACACCGGGGCCAGTCCTGCCCAAGAATGCTCTTATGCAGTTGAATGAAATCAAACCAGGTCTACAGTACAAACTGCTGTCTCAGACAGGACCAGTCCATGCACCGGTTTTCGTCATGACGGTGGAGGTCAATGGACAGATGTTTGAGGGCATGGGCCCCACTAAGAAGAAGGCGAAACTAAATGCAGCGGAGAAAGCACTGCGCTCCTTCGTCCAGTTTCCAAATGCCTCTGAGGCCCACCTGGCCATGGGTCGAACACTGACAGTCAACACAGACTTCACATCTGACCAGGCTGACTTCCCGGACATGCTCTTCAATGGCTTTGAGACACCTGCAGCACCTGAGGATTCCTTCTATCTCGGCTCCAATGGTAGCAGCTCATTAAACTCTCTAGGGGAGTATCCACTGCCCGTGCCGCCCGGCAGCAACCTTGTCCAGGCCCCGTTGCCCCCTCCATCCTCCTTCAACTCACCCTCCAGTGGCAAGAACCCTGTCATGATCCTCAATGAGCTCAGGCCAGGCCTAAAATATGACTTTGTGTCCGAGAGCGGCGAGAGTCACGCCAAGAATTTTGTGATGTCAGTGACGGTGGACGCACAGACGTTTGAGGGCTCAGGGCGCAACAAGAAGCTGGCCAAAGCCCGGGCAGCACAGGCCGCCCTCTCAGCGCTATTCAACATGCAGCTAGACCAGACACCATCCCGGCAACCCATACCCAGAGAGGGACTGCAGCTTCACCTACCACAGGTAAGATCTTTACCTTATTCATAGATTATAATCCTACATAGATATTGTTATCATAAGTGATCACAAAAAACAGAGCATTTATTTATTTTCATCAAGATGTGTAACAAACAGATTTTGGAAATGGAACAACGGTTTTCATACTGGGTAATAGATTGTGAAGACATTTTTTTTTTTTATTTTACAGCATGTACAACAGGTATCAGGCTTGGTGGAATCCTATAAGATCCTCATAGAACATTTGAACAGAATCACCCTGTTAAAATGCCCCTGGGCACAACACTGAGATGTACTCATCAGCAGCGAAAATGGGCACAGTGGTGCTTTGGCATCATAACTCATGAAATGAAGAAAGGCACAACATTTCAGGTCCATGACGATAGTGGCCTTACAGCCAAGGGTACCTTGAAAAAGAGTTTTCTTTTGAGCCAGAAAAGTAGAACTATTTCATAATACACCAAGAAAGTCTTTCTCACATTCCATTATGCTTTGGAATACTTAACTAGGGAATGCATTAAATATTCTTGAACATCTAAATGTGCTAAAGCAGTCAAAGTATGTGTACAGTTTGAGGACAGTTCCATAGTTCAGATGGGACACATAAATAGCCTTATAGTCAATAGGAAATTCTTAAGGACACAAAAATCATTATCACTAAAAGTACTTTTCAAGGATCTCTTTTTCAGGTATTTTCAGGTATGGATTGGATTGAATTCCTTATAATCACTTTGCCTCTGAAAAAATCCTGAGGAATCCCAAACACATTCTCTCTTCGTTTTCATGTTCCGAAAACCGCCTTCATAAAAGTTCTCACTGGAACATTTATATGGCCTGTCAATCACCACAGAGCATGAAACAGTAATTAAAAATTACGATGAGAGCCAAGAATGACAGAAGATTAAATCACAAAGGATGAGACAGGTTTTAAAGGCAGAGGGAGTTGTAAAGGTGCAAGGGATCATCTGTTTAAACATGAGACATCTTTTTACAAGGCTCCTTATTCAGGATCTCTCTTGGAGATATGGAAGGAACCAATGCCTGGTCCATATCATATTTTTTTCTAGCCTTTTTAAATCCTGTTACAACAACCAGCATTGACACAAACATCCATCCAATTTGTAGTTTGTCAACTTGGGAAAGCAAAACCACTATCAGAAATCATCATATTTAGGGCACATTATGGGTCAAAGTTACTGTTCAAAAATTTGACAAAAGGTATGGCTAGGACTAAAGTGGCGAGACTTTGGGTCTATCTGGACCTCTTCTGGACCTCTCCTCTGGGTTGCAGTCAGGTCCAAACTGCCTCAGCTGTCAAAAGTCTGCTGCTCTGGCAGGCTTTCATTAAAATCTCATTCAAGTCAGGTTTGCCTGGACAAGGGCAGGTGGTTGCTTTTGACGCCACTGTAGAGGTGACTGTCAGAGACATGCCAGTGTGTGACGAGAGATAACACAGCCAGCAAAGCTAATCAGCAAGACACACTGTCAACAGTCCCCTCCCCAAAGCCTTTTTTCTGTCTTTACTCACTCTCTCTACTTGTCAACTGATTTATTCGACAAGCGCCCCGTTTTAACAATAGCGCCCCCACTAATTGCTCTATTAATTCTCTGTCGGTTGATATTTAATTTGTGCAGGCCGCTTCCATCTGGCAGGGGACTAAAGGGAAAAATGCTAGAAGTATGCTGCTGTCGTAGAAAAGCCACCTGGCTGCAGTTTTACATTCTTTAACTTGGATTAATAGGTAACACTGTCATTTATATTTTGAGTTTTGGGTTTTCTGAACCTGTGAAATCCATTAAACCTCCCCTAATATTCAGCCATCCAATGAGAAAATAAGATCAATCCTGAATGGATGTCCTTTTTGAGATATTTGTTCTTTATCCAAGAATAAGTGATTGGCACTACTACAGCTAAAAAAGACAGTATCCTAATTTTACCTATGTGTTTTTGTACCCCAAGAGAATAACAGTCATTTCTACACCGTAGACGACCTTGGCATTCGAAAGTCAAATGATCCGGCTACGAGCGGGTGATTCTGAAGTAGCAGGGAAGTAATATTGGACTAATCTCTTTAATTTGTGACCATCCAGCCGTTGTCTCTCCTCTTGGTTCTCGTCATTTTCCACCATATTAGCAATGGATAAAAATCCAGCGACAGAGAAGGCAGCTGTCCAAGAGCGAAAGATGTGTGAAGTTCACTCGCGGTTCACTCTGAGCTTTGGATCTGGTTTTAAACCGGGGAGTTTAGGGCTCCTGAAGATGAAGACTGGTCTTTTCACTTTTGTTCTATAGGTTTTGATCTTTTCTTTTTTTATTATTATTGTGCAGTGTGAGAGTGAATTATAATAATCACTATGTCAAACCGAAACAGTGCTGCTTGAAAGACGGTCAGATATACCTCAGAGGGTCAACCCAGTTTTGCTTGTTTCCTTGCGCTCTGTCTCTTGTTTGGAGCTGAATGTGAACAGTATGACAGGTACATGGTGCTCTAGGGGTGGATAACATCAGACACTCTTTGTAAGCTGACATAACTGACACAAGATTGTGTTTGTGTGGCTGTGTGTATGCATGCGTGCGTGTGTGTGTGTGCTTCCTTGCCTGTGTGTGGGTGTGCATCTGTATGTGCGGTGCATCTGTGCATGTGTGTGCGTCTGCGTGTGTGTTCCCAGGTCCTCGCTGACGCTGTCTCCCGCCTGGTGGTGGATAAGTTCAGTGAGCTGACAGACAACTTCACCTCCCCTCATGCACGACGGAAAGTCCTGGCAGGGGTCGTCATGACAACAGGTAGACTGGGGGGAAGAGACAGTTGTCGTTTTTCGGCTTACAAAATACGGGGCCGACTATCAATTGTAGAGTGTTGGCCAGGGGGGAATTCAGTTTGCAAGGCCAGTGCAGAAAACAGTGTGTATCATCACACACATCATTGGTATAAACCATTTACAAGTTTGCAGCATTCAGTATATACAGCAATTTGCAGAATATGCAACAACATTCATGAGTTAAACAACATCCACGTTTATTTCTTCCCAGTCCCATCAGTCTGTACTTACAGCGAGGCTGACAAACACTTTGCATGAATTCCACTTACAGTGCATCACCGTTCCTGAAAGTTAGAGCACTACATTTCCATAGGCTCTAAAAAACACAGCAGCACTCTACAGCATCAGGTTTGACAGGATGGAAAAGGCTTGAAATTGGCCCACGTAGAGTTTGGCATTTCGGCTATCAAAACCTCTTTGCTAACACTTCATTAACCGTGGTTTATAACTGTGGTTCCAAAGTGGAATCAACAGACATTGTTTTGGTTGTTATCAGCAGTCTGTAGAAAAATGAGATAAACTGTTTCAATTTACACGAGTCAGCTCAGTAAAGAAAATTAATAATGATCTTTTTTAACCTTATTTTTTGGCAGTTTTTGCTGGTGTTAGATAGTTTATGATGATGAGAGACAGAAAAGATAGGAGGAGGGTTGCTGACAGGTGACAAAGGTCCCTGGCTGGTTTCAAACAAAGGATGTTGCAGGTATATGATATTCAGAAATACCTTCTTTATTTTATCAACTTGAATTTTTTTCTTGCTTTCACTACATGAAGAGCTTGCCAACCAGTTTGTGTATCTGCTTGCTCAAAAGCTTAAAAACACAACTTGTACCAGTACCAAATATGTGTAGTTATGGCTCGTTTGCACATTTTTTATGCAGGTGTATGTGTGTGTGTGTGCATGGACTCATATGTGTTCTGTCCTTTTCCCCCATCAGGCACAGATGTGAAGGAAGCACAGGTCATTTGTGTCTCCACGGGAACCAAATGCATCAACGGTGAGTACATGAGCGACCGCGGCCTGGCGCTCAACGACTGCCACGCCGAGATCATCGCCCGACGCTCGCTCATCAGGTACCTCTACACCCAGCTGGAGTTCTTCCTCAGGTCAGTGGGGGCATAAGGTGTATGTGTGTGATTGTGTGTTAGGGGGAGTTTATTATTGCACGTGAGTTGGAGGCAATAGGCCAATGGATAAAAAAACTGTAAAATGAGATGCAAACATAATTTTTTTTTACTGTTTTGATACGATTGTGGTGTTTTTCTTGTTGTGTTGAGAATTCGCTTGTAATGGTATCTATCTACGAAATGAATTTTAACACTCTTCTGTCTTCTGTATTTGCACTCATTCATTTTAAATCCAGCCAAATAAGTTATAATGGAAAAAAAAATGCAGATGTGCATGTAGTGCCGTTTGGTGGCACATTTTACACTCGCCCCTCCTGTTTGTCATCGCAGCAACAACAAAGAGGACCATCAGAAATCGATATTTGTGCGGTGTGACAAGCGAGGCTACAGGTTAAAGGACAACGTTCAGTTCCACCTCTACATCAGCACCTCGCCCTGCGGAGACGCCAGAATCTTCTCTCCGCACGAGGCCGGAGTGGAAGGTACGGGACGCTCACAGGCCATTTTTCACGTGACATGCTTTAAACAGTGCTCACAAACTCACATGCATGCACACACACATACACAAACAGACACACATACAGACTATGATGCTCTTTTAAAGCAATGCTATCATGAGTGTTAATGTCCCATTGATCCCTGTTCTGTTTACTGCATGGATTCCTTCAGCACCTTTTTGTTGCCCTTTTGTTGGTTTTTATTGCATCTCTTTAGTTGGTTTCCTTTTTTTTCTCTTTTCCTTTTCATCTAAAAGAGCGCAAGTTTTTGTCAGATAAAGTCTTCTGTAACCAGAGAATTAGTACCAGTTTCAGTCCTGTGTATGCAGTAGCTGTATAGTCCACTGCGATGCAAACACTTACCCGTTGGTGTTGATTCAAAGCTCAGTGCTATCTCACAATAACCACAGCACACTTCATATTGGACTCAAAAGGTGAACCCGCGAGGACTCGTGCAGCGCTGAGTTGTTCAAAGAGCTTATAAGCGACAGATGTTTAGTTTAACAACAGGTGTTATGAGAATATGATACTTGTGACGCAGCAGGACACAGTCCACACGCTGCATTATTCCAGCCCCCTCCCCCCTCAGCCCGGCTGACATATTTTTAATTGAATCTCATCCTCGTTGAGAATTCAGTATCAACGGCTGTTTATTTTATTCAATTAACTTTGTATGTTTTCCTCTTATGCTTGGTTTCATTTAATTAGAATTTCACTCCGATGTCCAAATACGCATTACAAACACATTTAAACAAGGCTCTAGTAATTAGAGCTTTTTGTCTCTCTCTGTCTGTCTCTATCAGTCTTTCTCCCACCCAGCCCTCCCACACTGTCTCTCTGATTAACCACCCTCTTACTCTGTCAAAGTGTTTTCCATTGTACATGGCAGACTCAATAGAAAACAGCCACATTCAATTAGTCACTGAATAGATGGGGGTCTGCTGGCTGCCGGTGAAGCAACAGAAAATATTGATAACATAGTGATAAATGATAGGGCATGTTTTTGTGAAGGCCGTTTTTAAATTTAAGCAGCCCCACGCTTTCCCAGGGAGATTTCTCTATTTGTAGATTGTTAGACATCAGCAGATGTGTCCCGTCATACTGCATGCTATATTATGCAATTACATGCAGTTTTCAGGCAAGCAATCTAATTGGTCAAAGACATGTTCCAAATGGTTGCCATGTTACCGCATTTGGTAACCAGGGAGCCTGTCAGTGATCTGACTTGTTTTCCATTGTTTTAAATGTCTATCCAGCTTTACAGAGAGCTGTGCTGGCAACTGCTGTATAAAAGCCATAATACTCTTGAGGACATTCTCCACTGCAATTATGTGTACTTCAGAGTCGTGATCATAATCATAGTAAAGATCACCCTTTCTGATTTCATTGCTGTATTAATGAACACCCCTCCAGACTATCAGAAGTAAGTCTTCTCCCAGC
This sequence comes from Holocentrus rufus, assembly GCA_900302615.1. Lineage (NCBI taxonomy): Eukaryota > Metazoa > Chordata > Actinopteri > Holocentriformes > Holocentridae > Holocentrus > Holocentrus rufus. The sequence goes on from OMLF01032156.1 coordinate 17,888, forward strand.
GTTTAAATACAGTCAGTGATTAAACTGATTTTCCTTTGTCGTCCCATGCAGACCAAGGTGACAGGCATCCCAACCGGAAAGCACGGGGCCAGCTGAGGACCAAAATTGAATCAGGGGAGGGCACCATCCCCGTGAGGTCCAGCAACACCATCCAGACCTGGGACGGGGTGCTGCAGGGAGAGAGGCTACTCACCATGTCCTGCAGTGACAAGATCGCAAGGTAATCTACTATAGTTAAAGTCCGTTTCATTCACAGTATTAGAGACGTACTTTATTTTTAATGATTTATCATCAGGGCAATCATCATGAGGAATTTTGACAAAATATCCTCAATATCAATCCTCAATATTGATATTGTGACGATACTCTAGGGAGTATTAGTGCTTTATTGAGATATTACGTCACAAGAGATTTCTGACAAAACAGTCATCAGTAATGTGAATATGATAACCAAGCAGGTAGAGGTGAATAACAGAAACAGCTACAACGGTCTAATAAGTTCAGAAAATTGCATCCCTCTACTGTAATGCAGCCTTTAAAACCAGGAAAGGACAACAGTGATGCTATACTACAATATCCAAAATCTTATATCACAATATTGATGTTGCTGCATGTTTCATAGAATAATCAGAAATCAATAAAAGTGATGTATAAAACGACTGGAGAAACGTTCATATGTTTCAAACAATTCATGTCCAGTAAACACTCACACATAATACAGTTTTTCATATATGTTTTGTTATATTTATTTACTCACACTGCAGTGTATTGCATTATATCCTTGCTATATCAACCCCAAGTCAATTTAAGTCCAGTATTCTATTCAGGCTGTGTCAGGGACAGCTGAATTGATGGGTGCTCAGTCCCGCAGGCATTTTTGCAGGCAGATCATGGCGTCTTTAGTCTCTGTCCATGTTCAAGGCAACACTGTGCCTCCTTTGTGATGAACGATAAAACCTCTCCATAACTCTTCTCTCGCTCCTGCTCCTCCTTCTCCTCCTGCCAGGAATGTAATACACTGCCTGAACGCACATAATGATTGAATGTTGAGTGTATATTTGACAAGGGAAAGGTCTGCCGTGTGGCGAATGTCGCACATTCGTTGCTCGCATTGTGTGTGTGAGGTGCTGTTGTCCTTGCAGCATGTTTTCAATGCATATTGTTTTACTACATCAGTTGGATGTAGGTCTCTGCGTCAGCGCTACCAAAGCAGGTTCCTGTGCAAAACATTGTGCTTGGCGATTAAAATTGGCTTTGGCTTAAAAGAGGTTCATTTTGTTTGATGATTCACTAGTTAGCAATTTCATTTAACAATATTCCTTTTTTTGAATGATTAAATTCAAGTTTGTGAACCATGATTTCAGTCAACGGTTTGATTAAGGACAAAATTTTGCATACAATTTTGCAACATTTAAAAATGCTTAAAAATGCTTACTTAAACACTTTTTGTTCTCAAAGAAAAACACCGTTGACAGAAAAGTTGCAGTTCATCGTATTCTGTGAAATCAACATCATGTTTTTAAGAATTGTGAACAATTCCAGTCAAAGCTTTTCAGATTGATTCAGGCTGAAGTCAGAGTGATTCCTTCCATTTATTTCTTTAAGCAGACTGATGCAGTTGAATTGGCAGAATTTACAATTGATGCACTGCATGAATCTTTACACCCCTAGTCATTATATTAATGAGAATACTGATTTTTTTTCATACTATAATACTATTTTTTTAAACAAACTTAATTTTTAAGGTCCAATAACAGAAGTTTACATTAAAGTCTAAACACACCGGCCTCGCTGAATTACCTGGAAATGCAGAAAAACCAACGTGCACTTTACAGGTGATATCAGTTCATGTAAAAAAATTAACATCATGTAGCCACATGCTCTTTACAGTCAGGGGATTAGTATTATGGCATATCCACTGTGAGGAAGGATAGTGCCAAGCTTCACTCTCTACTTAACTCTTAACTTTGCCTTCTCACGACGGCGCCTGTTAGCCAGGTGAGAAATCTGCTGCCGACCAGCTTCTCGCGCTGTATGAGCGATCGTTAGCCGGGGGGCTGCCATTTAATACGACAACTGGCTGGCACAGTTTGACTGTGCCCTCAGTGTTCCCTGCCTGCACTTTCACTGCTTTCTCTCTCCTCATTTTCCTTTGATTACATGCCCTGCCCCACGGCGTAGGAAAGCACAAGGAGTTCACCGCGTCGTGTCTCTTGTTCCCAGCCATTTGAATGGGCTCATTAGAGGAGGGGCAAAGCAGTTATGGGTTATTTCTCTCTTTTTATCTGTTTCTTTATTCTTTTTCTTCTCTTAATCAGCTGATTAGATAGGCTTTCCAGCTTGCTCTGGTTTGGAGTGTGTGTGTGTTTGGATGTATGTGTGTGTGCACAGAGCATGGTATAGAAAAAAACTCTTAAAATATACAAAGGTTTGATGGAAACTAAATTGGCTGCCTGGATGCATGTAACTGTAAGTGTGTGTGTGTTTGTTCATATGTTAAGTAGTGTATTTGTGACCTTTAAATGTGTTTTTAACTGCATTTGTGCAGTCATGTGGCAGCATGTGTGTTAAAGGAAGTGATGAAAAAATTTCTTTCTGTGTATGCGTGTGTGTGTGTGTGTTGCATGTGCACATCACAGAATATCATGAGCCTGCTGTTTCAGTATGTTTCCTGAATGTGTACTTTGCTGCTCAAAGGTACGGACTCAGGGAATTCATTTTTCCGTTCCCCGGGTTCACACACAATAACACGCACGCGCACACGAACATGTACACAGAGCGTGTTGCATTTGGAAACAGTGTCATCATAAAATGGTTCCTCTCTGGGTAGCCTGAGGTCTTGTGCTCACATATTCCTTGTCGGGTCCGTGTTGTTAATTTCACACACTCTCAAACAGTCGGCCTGAAGTCAGAGACAGACAGGGGAGTGCTCATCAGTGCTGTTTGTCAACGTCTTGTTTCTGTCAATTTGTAATGGTCCTTAAACCCCGGGTCTTTCTATCTACCTCTCTCTCCTTCTCTGCCTCTCTGTCTCTCACCCCACCCCCTACCCCATCTGTCTTTCTAGCTTCTTCATTTCCTTGTTTCTTCCTCTTTTTCCCTCTCTCAGTCGCTCCCTCCATCCCCCTCTCCTTTCCCTCTCCCTCTCTCTCTCTCTCTCTCTGTATGTCATTGGAGAACTGCTCTATGTGAGGCAGGCAGGTGATGCTTCACAGAGCATGTCAATGGGAAAATGACTAGGGAGAGATGGCTAATGACACAGCATAGAAATACACAGAAGTTTGGAGAAAATGAAATTGGATACCTCCGAGTGTACACAACTGTAGGATTTTGTGTGAGTGTGTGTGTGTGTGTAGCTGGGGCCGGTTATGTTGACGTATTTGCTCCTGCTGGTGTTCGTACTGCTGGTGTGCGTACCTCCTCCTCCTCCTCCTCCTCATGTACTTCACTAATAGCCAATCCACCTGCCTGTGTTTCTGTATCCCTCAAGTGCGGCACACTGGTTGGACAAACCAGGAAGTGACCTCATAGAAGTGTCCTTAAGTCAGACATGGATTCATTACCTGCTTTAAGTCTGTGTGCTCTCTCAAAGTAACAATTCACCCAAAAATATGTATATTTCTTTAGAATTATCTATTCACTCTCATGCCAGTTGAAGCACAGGTGAAGTGTATTTGCCCTTACAACACACAGGGAGGTAGCTAGCACAGCCAGAGCCGGTCTAATATGTGGAGAGACTGCTCACTTTTGCTCATAAGCATTGGGGAAAGCATCACTGCTAGTAACAGCCAGCTAACAGCATGTGAACTGTCTTCAGCAAATCTTTGATGTCAGTGAAATTCTTCACAGTTTTCCAACAGTTGCCATTGGCATTCAGCAGCCTTGTCAAAGCAAGCACAGTGCCATCAACTAATCCCAATTGCTGCAAAACCTCACCGCTGTTATCGTTGTCATTTCATAGAAATTCTTTTTTTGTTTGGTTTTGTTTTATTTTGCAATACGTGCACTGTAGCTCACTCAAAAATACTGCTTTTTAGAGTTCCAAAAAGGACAAAAAGAAATCGTGCATCATGCGACCTACTATTTCCAAGAATCAACAGGAAATGCGGTTTTCCAAAAAAAAAAAAAAAAAAACGGAGTAGTGTGCACGCACCCTAATGACTGTGTTTTCCTTCTGCAGGTGGAACGTGGTGGGCATCCAGGGCTCTCTGATGAGCTACTTCACAGAACCAATCTACTTCTCCAGCATCATCCTGGGCAGCCTCTACCACGCCGACCACCTCTCCAGGGCCATGTACCAGCGCATCGCAGACATCGAAGACCTGCCCCAGCAGTTCACCCTCAACAGACCTCTGCTCAGCGGTCAGTGTCCGTTTTGATACCGAAAGAACAAATTCAAAGGTATTTCTTAGGGTGAGAGATAAACACCAGCAGCTAGCCAAACGCTGCTGAAAATCTGTGGTGGTTTGTGTACTCCACCCACCACGGTTTTAGGTAAATCGGTGTGAGTCAGATGAAGACATTTCTGTCCTACCTTGGTACCGATGTAGTCAAACAGCATGAACAGTACTAGGTAAAATGTCCACAGTGTCGCTCAGTGGTATAACCTAAAGCATCCAAGCTGAAATGGTAGCATGGTTCAGTCTTCTTCACATACTTTTCGGTTAAAGGCCTCCCTGCACTCCTTCACCAAACAGACTCCAGCTACTGAAGTAAACATGAAAGAGGATCACAGGTAATCACACTGATCTGCCTCGTTGCAGGAAGACAGTTGCTGCTTTCCTGCTCTGTTTGATTTGAGATGGCATTTACCTGCTTCCTGTGGAATTTGGATAGCTTTATCATTTGTGCAAATTTCCCAAGATTTGCATGACCTTTTGAAAAGGTCAGAGACACGGGCTCAAGTGTGATTGTTTATTCTCTGACTTTCCGTTTTTAGATTTAGCATTTGTTCTTTTTCTCTTGAGTTGTTCAAAGGAAAATAGTGTATGTGCAGGCTAGTAGGATAATAGTGTATATATGCAAAATTTGCTTGCATCTGATATAGATATAAATATAAGATATATGTTAATATGATGATAATATAATATAATTTAGGATGTTAATATAAGAATATTGACATCATAAAATCCATTTGCACACACCATATTAAGATGTTAATTGCCTCATGCAGCCTTCTCAATCACCCTGTTGATCCTCTTTCTAGCTTATTTAAAAAAATAAAAAACACTGTATTTTACTGTATTAAGTTGAATCACCAAATATTCAGGCACTCCTCTCTCCTCGTCCTTTTTCCTGGTCCTCTTTCTCATCCGACACTTTCTCTCTTTCTCACTTCCCCCCGTCACCTCCTCGTTTACCCGCTCCTCTCCCTTGTTGCTCCCTTGCTCTCACTGCAGTTTTCTCCTCTTAATTATTTCTCCTTGCTCCACTTCCTCTCCTTCCTCCCTCCCCTCATTCTCAGAACAAATATATATAAAGTGCATTGTACGCAGAGGTTGCACTGCACACTTTTTACAGACATCGAAAGCAAGCAAAGTAATAACCATAAATTCCTAAGAGAGACCATAACAAATAAGAACAAACGCAATACATGGCAGAAACAGAACAAAAGGAGGTAATAACAACGGCACCGTGACATCCAGATTCAAAATCCTCATGCCACCTCCTCCACCTCTTGTTTTCCCCTGCTTTGGATTCTACTTTCCTCGTGTCCTCCTCCTCCTGCTTGCCACTTTATCTCCTCTTTTTCTTTTCGTTATACTTCCAGGTAGAGAGGACCATTCAGACAAGCTAAGTGACACTGTACTAAATTAGATGGAGTCTGGGGGAGGGGTGGGAGGGTTAGGTCCTGTCGTAGAGCCTCGAATTCCTCACAGTGCCCCTGCTCCTCCTCTCTGGTTGCTCCCTAAATGGCAGGTAAAGGAGATAATAGTTGGGGGTTATTAACCTTTTCCGCTTTAGAGAGTTTTTCGCAGTGAAGGGCTCTGGCGTTAGGGCACGGAGGGTTTCATCCCTTTTAAATCATCATCTGCCACGAGCGCTGCCAAACGGAACAAAGGAGTTTAACACATACATACACACCCAGCAAGACAGAGGGATTTATTGCATCCATATATCTCCCATTTATGCCTGAGTCTATAGAGGCCGAAGCCCCGTGGTGAGCTGGAAGAGAAAAGGCTCTATCTTCAAACTTTCCCTGAGTGGATTATACATCTCCAGCAACTACATTATGTTAAGATAGCATAAAAACAAAAGGCTAGATTTATTTGTTGTTAGCCAGTTCTCCTAGTACTGACGGTAGCTGTGTGTGTTTTTTGTGCCTTTTTTTTATTTTTGCATGTTTTTGCTTGTTTAAAGCACTGCTGTATTTCATATTCATACAGTCAACTGATCAAATCCACTGGAGAAGCTGAGGGTTAAGTGTCCTGCTCAAGGACATTTCAGCAGTTGAAGCTCTGCATGAAAGCTAGGCATCAGTTTACTGGGCTGGTAAGACCTGAACTGAATAGCCTGGGATAGATACATATTTATATCCACACACTTGCTTAGAGGAGCCCAAGTGTAACCTTTGTAGTGTATGATCGTTGCTCTCCTGTCAGACTGATGACACTTTGAATTCTAATCTGTTGTTTTACTTCTCAAGACTCTTGCCACAGTGTGGGGGAAAAGTGTCTGGAATGGTAATCCATCTAGTCTAACCCAGCTGTGTGTTGGCAGTCTGCATTCAGACCATGTCCATGCTGATATGCATGGTTTTCAAAATGCCTGTCTGTTTACCAAAAAACAACGACAACAACAAAAAAACTGTCCACACAATAGTGTTTTTGAAAATAATCTTGGCCCACACAAAAATGCAAATGCAAAAAATGCTCAAGTCTCTGCTATATGAGCATGTGCAAAGAAGCTGAAGAGTGACTGGAACGGTTTCTCGATATCAATAAGTTACAAATACAAGTACAAATACTGTGGAAAATGTCCTAATGATGTCCAGAACTGCAGAAAAAGAAAGGATGACAAAAACAAGGTGGGTTGTTTATGGAGACAGATAATGAGGCAGAGCTGCTGCTATCAATTACAAATGAATTCAAGACAAAGTTGCGTTTTCCTATTAAACCGAGTAGAGCTAACTCTGCGCTAGCTTATTAGCCTGCAGTTTTCAATGCCTATGTGTTTCAGTGAGTGAATGTTATCATTGCTAACAAACTGTGTTTGTAGACACCTTTTCACCTTATATGAGTCATATTTTGTGAGGAAAAGTTACAGAAGTTCAGAATTTCAGCAGGGGCTTTAAACACCTGCTCATACCTGGAAACATTATGCTGTGAAGAAAGGCACCAGCAAATTGCTTATCTTCAATGGCCCTGACCCCATAATCCTACACCACAGATAAATAGAGAAAAAAATTCAAGAATGTAAAAGTAAAATGATTTTGAAATGAGTCGTAAACTCATATACCGCTCACAGTAAATTTCAGAAATTACAGAAAATAAAACATGAGCATATTATAAAATTTACAAATAAAAAAAAAAATCAACTTCGATTTACATCACAAAGCATATCCTACACCTCACATCAACTACAGTCACTACTGGAAAAAGAGTGCGTGTGTGTATGTGTGAGAGAGAGAGAGTGAGTCAAAAAGAATTCTCTCATATTTCCCTTGTGTCAAAGTTGTAGCTGGCTAATATGATAATGTGCCCAAGTCTAACTCTGACTGATGCCAAATGTCTGATGTTTGGTCATGTGGCACAAACACAGAAGAGATTCTCACACCAAGTCAGTTGAGTTTTGCAGGGGGATTTCAGTTTCTTCCCATACTGTTTTGCATCCATTTTCAGCGTGGACTGGCCAGTTCGTATTTTTGAAAATGACATTTGTCGTGGGTCGCCAGGTAGCCTGAGAAAAATTAAGATTAATGTGTCACAAAGATTAGACTGTCTCTCAATTTTATCTGGCAGCATAAATCTCACGCAAAACACCCACTGGATTGGATGTGTGTTAACGGGAGAAATTACCAAAAGGCAGGGCAGAAGATTTTTTTTTTTCCCCAAAGCAAAAACAGGAGAGCTGACAGGTCTGCCGGTTAACCATCCTTGGTGCATTGTTCAGTCTTTGACCTTGGACGTTGTTGCTGTAATTTCAGGTATAAGCAATGCGGAGGCCAGGCAGCCAGGCAAGGCGCCCAACTTCAGTGTGAACTGGGCGGTGGGCGACCAGGCCCTGGAGGTGATCAATGCCACCACTGGCAAGGACGACATGGGCCGCGCGTCACGCCTCTGCAAGCACGCTCTCTACAGCCGCTGGGTGCGCCTGCACTCCAAGGTACAGGGAGCATGCACACACACACACACACACAGTGTAAAATATCCTTCCCAATTATATGTACTATGCTCAATTTATTGAAATTGAGCATTGTATATGCAAGTAGAAGTAAAGGTACTAGTTTTAAATCTTATACATTTAAGTCAAAAAGTAATTCATGTCAAATGCTATTAGTCAGTAGCATTACTACATTGTTGTGTTTTTTGTTATTAGCTACCTGACTAGCTCACAAGGCTAACATGCTACCTAGAAAACTCCCATTTGCCTAGTGAAGGATAACAAGTGCAGTTTAAGAGTCAATCAAATGTCAGGAATCCAAATGAGCGCAAGTGTGTTCTGATTTGATTGCTCCACTCTTACATGTAAACGTAGCTTTTAATCCCCAGCAAAACCAGTTGATAAACTCAGGAGAAAAAACCAATAGGACTCACTCTGCATAGTGAAGACTGACACAGTTTCACGTTTTCTACAGCCAATGATGATGATAAAGAATATTTTAATGACCATCCCTTTGAGAAAGTGTCTTGAACCTTTGAGCAGGTAGTCCCTAAAAACCAACCAGCCACTAGCTGCCAACATTTTTGCAAAAATTCAGCCTCACAGCCAAAACACTGTGGAGTGAAAAGTTGAGAGAGGACAGTGTCAGAGAGATCTGTATTCATAAACACTTTCACAGAAGGAGATAGAGAGAAAGAGAGAAGATAGAGCAGCAGTCAGTGTTATGAGCTTTATGTTGTTTATTTTTTTAAGGGCTCTCCAGAGCTCGACCCGACTCCAGCTCATTTATCTTTGAATAATGGCTCATTCATTCTTCTTGACCGTGTTGTTTACCTGCCTGTCTCCTCTCCTCTCCTCAGCTGTCGTCCACCCTGCGGATCAAGGTGCCCAAGCCCAGCTCTTACCACGAAGCCAAGCAGGCGGCCATGGAGTACCACACCGCCAAGCAGACGCTCATCAAGGCCTTCCACAAGGCCGGCCTGGGGGCCTGGGTAAAGAAGCCCATCGAGCAAGACCAGTTCACCCTCAACTCCTGAGGGAGGGAGAGGGCAGAGGGATTACCAAACCCCCCGATTCTTCACCCTCGACCCAGGCCTGAAAGAAGGAGAGCCCCCCTCTTAACAACCAGCCCACTGAGACACTTACCTCCGTCCCATGTGTTTGCACGCACGTGCACTTTGTACATGTGGAAATGAACGTGCATAGTTTTACAGACCATCCCTAGCACATTATTGTCATTCCTCAGAGGACCTCAGCCTCATCTTTTTTTCTTTTCTCATGCTATTGTTTTGGGGTTATTTTGTTGTCTTTTTTTTTTTAAATTGTGTGTATTTAATCGACGGTGCTCTTCATCTACTTGTTTTCTGTTTTAAAACTGGAATCCTTGGTTTTATGCCCGTCTTATCGTCATTCTTATTTCCCAGAGAATTCATGTTTTCATGCAGTAGTCACGGAATTTTAAATGATACCCGTTTTGTCTGTTGTCCTCGATAATGAAGTGTAGTCAGCTTAGGATGAAATTTAGTCTAGAGACACACAGGCTGATCTTTCTTAACTGAAACCAGTGTGTATGGACCTGAAAATAACTGATCATGCAACAGCATACTTGGTAATAATAATAACTTTTAATTTAAAGATGCATATGTCTGTAGGATGTAAATCTAGTACTGAAAAGTAGCTATATTATTATGGTCAACGTGTTATTGGGTCCCTCCCTAGGAGAAAAGACTATATGTTCCTCAGCCCCTGTATTAAAGACAAACATGCTCCAAGATATTGTGGCCCTGGAATCGTTTTATTCATTCTTACAGAAAAACATTTATACAGGCCATGTATCACAGCAGTTTGACATAACTGTTGATTTTATTTCTCATCCATTCATTCACGGATATGTTCTCTAAGTTATTTTATGTCATCCTCATTCCATACTTGAACAGTGGGGGCCATGTTGGGTGTGGTGCGTCCACCCAGCTCCTCCCCTCGCCTGGGTCTTGGGACAAGTTTTGGGAGGTGCTGCACGTTGTATCTTTTGTTTATTTCTTGAACTAAGCCATGGCTTTGCATGGGAACTGAACTGGGAGGCCTGCAGAGCAGAATACGTGATGGAGAACCCAGTGCGTCCATGAGTGAATAATTTTGAATGAATGCCAGCATCTTCCTCCACAGGCAGCTTTGAATCTTTGTCTCCGTTTTCTAGATTTCCTGTGATTGTTTGCTTGTCTATTTGTTTGGGGGGAAAGGTCAGGGATACTTTTCTTTTTCTCTCTCTTTCTCTCTTTCTCTTAAGATTGGGCGTTTGCGGTTTGGGGATAACACTGCAGTTAAAATGGTGACACTATAAACAGACCTAATCACACCTTGATACCCATGCCACTTTCCTGCGGGTGTTCATAATATCTGTCACTTGAATCATTAATGGATGGCATGGTCTACATAGTGCCACATACATGAAGCTACATAAATGCCACATTATGCCAATCTAAAGCCTTTAAATCAGATGGAATCTACTCTGAGTTTACATTGTAATCCCTCCCAATAATTACTGTAAATCTCCCTAAAAAAACAAACCTAGAAGAACATTTCACTTAAATGCAGTAGCTTGTATGAACAACTTCTAAGCTGTATACCAACTTCTGACAAAGTCCACCAATAAGCTCTCACCTCTACAGTTTCTGTTTCTTCCTAAGAAACTGAAGACGAAGACCCTTATGAGCTAACTCTCTTAACCTATATACCCTCATGTTGTTTGAATGCAACAGTTTCCTTGTGTTTTTCATGACCAAGTAGGACACATTGCCAGCTAACTGCAATGAATTCCTATGCCCAGCTGTAAGGGTGTGTGTGTGTGCGCGCTATACAGTAAGTGTGTGCTGAAAAAGTCTGTAAGCATTCTCTGTAGAATCTTCACCAAAGATGATGTCCATCTATGTCTCCGTCCCACTATTTTCTTTACAAAGATATTTTTCTTTCTTGAGCTCACTTGTTATATACAGTTCTCTTGGCGTAAACTTTTGATTATGGTTTGTTTTTGTATATCCATTGACCAGTGTATTTTTTTGATTTGTACAAGAAAAACCTATGTGAATTGAAATGGTCAGGCTTCCTTAGTGCATCCGTAGCTGTCAGTGGCCAACTGTATATATTGTAAACTGCGATATCACTATGGGTACAGTATTGTAGTTTTGTGTATATAATGAATAACAAAATGGCAAAATCTGAACCCCCCCAACAACCAGCTCGTCCCATCCTCTTGTAAACATTCTTAGACCTCCCACCTTTTTCCTGTCAGACTGCTGGGATTGTGAAGTTATTACTGTTTATAAATTATCATTAGTGATCCTGTGTTTCTTACTAGGTAAGGCATGGCACTGACACTGCCAAAGTTACACCTTGCATTCACACCGGAGCCACCCGTGCTAAAAATGTATGCATTCATGGTACTGTAATGTGCTGTGGTTAAAAGTGTCCACCAACTGGCATATGTGATGTCTTGTAATTTTTTACCAGTAACATTTGGTGGTAAACATTGTGATGCAACATCAGGATTCCTGTCTCTAAATGAGAGCCTGTGACCTATGAACTGGATAGATTGTTGTAGCTGCTGACACAGCACACTGAGAGAGTGAAAGACAAGCTGGAGGCTGGATACAGTCAAAGCCTTCCTCACTCTCAACCCCTTCCCCAATTGTACAAGTCAGTATTAAAGGAAGGCTTCACCCAAATACAAAAAGGCTATTATCCCACTTAACCCAAATGCAGTCACCCAGATTGTTTCTGTGTGATTTTGCAGGGTTTCCAGTCTGCCACAACCATCCCTGTCTCCAAGCATCCCAATATAATGAGGTTGGATGGGTATTTTTTTTGTGGAGCTCAATCGTCAGATGTACATATGAAAACCTCAGTAGCAACAGCTCTTTCCAAAAACAGTGACTCAGATACTCAGAATAAGTCTCGGGGGTGAAAGTTTCATTAGGAACTACTTCTTGCTGAAGAACAATAGTAAAACCTATCTGTCAGCCTCTGAGTACAAACTCAAGGTGGATAGATACAGTTTTCCCGTGTTTGTCTGCAGGAAATAGTTCCCAACAAAACTATTTGCCCCTGATGGCTGTGAGTTATGCTGGGAAACTGTGTCATTGTTTTTGGGAAGAGCTGTTGCTGTTGTTTTTCACATGTAAATTTGCGACAGCTTGAGCTCCACAAGCAAATACCAATCCTGGCTCATTGTACTGGAGAGCCGGCAGAATGGAAACCACACCAAATCACACAGAGACTATCTAGATTGAGAGGTTTTACTAGGGGTAAGTAGGAAAGTAACTTTATTTTGTATTTTGGGTGAACTGTTCCTTTAAAGTGATCAGGAACACACAATTGGAAGTCTCCCATTAGAATTGACTTGGAAGTGAAAACTCTGAAATGTGGCTTCAGAAAATCACCATCCCTAATAACAGTGGGACCAAGTGCCACCCCCTACAAATAGACCAAGGCCCAATCACAAGCAATACTTTTGATGTCCCCTTTAATTTCGCCCCCACTGGAAACAGGAGTCTGGATGAGGTTCCCACTCCCTGTACCCCAACCCTTGTTCTTTTCCCTCTCTCTGCAAAGCTGTCTGATGTTAATGTTTTCTTTTTTTTCTAAAGACTGCCTGCTTCTAGAGTATGTTTTTTCTTTTTTTGACTGCACTAAAGATGTCAACTGATGATGTCATGATAAAAACCATCCCCTATTACGGATCGGATGGCAACTATTATAGCAAGAACTGAACTGCTTCCCCTCAACCCTCGTGGTCCTCAAAGATGTCTAGTGCCTGC
>OMLF01032158.1:6779-26799 GCA_900302615.1 Holocentrus rufus
AGAGAAGGGGGGAGGGGGTGGGGGGGCAGGTAGAGGGAGAGAGAGATAGGGGCTAAATGGGAAAGTCGGCCGGAGGATGGGAAAGATAGTGAGGTGGACATGTGGCAGTGAGGGTCAGATTGATGAAAGAGAATGGAGGGAAAAAAAAAATAAAGGGGATAAGATAAGGGAGGATATATGGAGGGATCGGGGAAATGTGCTGAAAACAACTGAGCAGAGAAAAGATGGGGGTGGCAGCGGGAGAGTGGTAAAAAAAAATAGGAAATAGGAAGGTAAGAAGGCTGATGAGGAAACAATATCAGCGAGGAGGATGAAGATGATTGCAGGGAGAGACAATGATGATCTGGAAAGGTGAACTCTCACCCAGCGCTGCGTTCAGACAACCGTGTCCTCTTCCTCTGGGGTCAAACTAAACACGAGCACTTCCTGGGGTCGGAGTAAATATGAGCACTTCCTGTGGCAAACAAATGTCCTATCTGCGCTGCATCCTCTAACTATGTTTCTTTTAGCCCTGTGGATCATCTGGCATTTTCTAATAACCTTCCCCTCATTACTTTGGTCATTATGAACCTTTATTACAGCACAAATAAACAAGTAAATCTCATGTTCACACTTTTAACGGCTCCCTGTGCTCGTGTGATCATGTTCTGCACACATATGAATGGTGCAGAAGTCTTAAAATGCAGCGCTAAGTTGACCTCACGGCACTCATGACGGTCATTACTATCACACACACACACACACACACAAACTTAGAGCGTGTGATAAATGCCAGAGTGCTGTTAGCTCCCGCAGGACGTCCAGCTGATCCCACATCAGCCCAGATCCCAGCCTGTCTCCGGGTCCGGCAACCAGGGGCTGATTTCATAGGTCACCACGGAGACAGGCGGTCGCCGGGCACTGCCCTTTACGTCGCTATGGAGGCTGCTACAGCCAGCAGATATGCCCGCACATGCTAACACACATTCATCACGTCAGAGTCCGTGAGCCGAACCCACTGCGGCGACCACAGTGGGAGAAAGCCGGAGCCGGAGAGAGATACCAGGAGTCACTACAGATTGATTTTATATCGCCACTTTTCCACAGGCTCAGAACGCATGAAAATAACACAAAATACCACATCCAGTCCTATAACACTCAAGGCAGTGAGCCACGGAGCATGAAAAAGGGGCGACAAAGGAAGTGGCAGAAAGTGGTAGTTTTGAGTTTGTACATTACTGTCCTGTAAGTCTCCAAAAATTGTGAAATGAAAACATTTGTCCCGTTCATGCATTCAATATTTTAATAAGACTGGCCGGGATGCAAAATGCCTTTTAACCCCTTGAACGTGATTTTCCCTTAAATTTGCCCTTATCCATATTATACAACAATGTCACATACATATTCTGTATCTGCAGGTTGCGATGTTTCATTGAAGCTTTAACTGAGTCAAATATCCAAACCCAAGATACCTTGGTTTCACAGCTGCACCATTAAACAGAAAATATCTAGAAGTCTGGTGTATCATTTTATATCATTTTATTCCCTGTTATTCAGCAGGACAGAACCGTTATCAATATGAAAACCTTGAGATCTTCAATAGAATTTACACTAAAGCTCTGCGGGTTTGAACAAAGCTCGGCCACGCAGAATACATCTGTAATGACGAACCTGCTCTACTCAGAGAAACTGAAGATCCAGCGTTTTTCAGATATATGAACGCAGAGCTTTGAGAGGATCAGGGCTGACGTTTTTGACAGACAGATAATGATAGACAGGAAGGCCGGGACACTGGGTTTGGGTTCAGGCTATAAGTTGTGTGCTTACAATGTATTTTTGGCGGAGGTCGAGGGGGGAAGGGAAGGATGTGGGTCAAAGCTACAGGGCCGGGGTCAGCTTCATAACGTCACTCACTATCAGCAAACCCTATAGTGACACACGTACTGCCAGCGCTATACAGTCATTTCCTGTGAGTTCCATTATACCTAAAGATTGCAGACGCAGAGGGAAGATAAGTAAAGCCTGAATTACAACAATTACAATTGAACCTAAATAATACATTGTGGCTCATTTCCCCTTCCAGCCGCAACAATACACCGCCTGTGTGTGTTATTTTAAGTGCCGATATGCTCCATGTGTGTTTTTTTGCACATGTTATACAAAAATATTTCTGTGTAAATGCTATCATCGGATCTAACTGTGGGGTGTGTGAGGCAGCGCTCTGTTTTGCAGTAAAAGAGCTGAGCCCAAACATTCTTCCAATTTCCTACTATGTGATATTGATCGGAAGGAGGGAGCTATGGGGCAGAACATTACGACCAAGACGCCTGGCATCCCACTGGCTAAAACACACACACACACACACATACACATACACACAAAGAAACACAGCATGCTGGAAAGAGGGAGGAGAAAAATAAAGGAGGGGAGGACGGAGATGGAGGGGATAGCAGAGGAGGGACAGAAAGCGAAGGATAGGGGGAGAAAGAGAAACGCGGGGTTGGGGAAAAGGACGAACGAAATGAAATCTGACAACTGAAGGTATTCAGAGAGACAAGAGGGGGAAGCATGAATGGATCAGGAGAGAGAAGTAAAGAAACAAGGACACAGGAGAGCTCGGTAAGAAGGAGAAGAGGAGAGGGGAGGAAATGGAGGATTAGGAGGAATAATTGGAGGGAGGGAGGGCAAGAGGTGGAGGAAACCATGTATGCAGATAAAAGAACAAGGCCTCTGGAGGGACTCTGAATTCACGCTGATGCCTGTGGAAAGGTGTGCATGTACATAAATACATGCATATTCAACAACCGCTTCTCTGTCATTCAGGGACACGAACATCCATCCTGGTTATTATCGCGGCTCGAGCTGAAAAAGATCCTTGTTTTAAAGGCTTTCTGAACAAGGTGAGGCGATATCTAGGTATCAGAGCAGGGGGGAGGATATCTTCATATCTAGAGCCGAGCCCCTATACTCCACCTCCGCGCAAAGCAGTGGAAGTTTTGTAAGGCTTCAGTAATCCACAAATAGAGAGTCTTTAATCAGGACAGGGATTACAGTGGAATGCACTGGCAGAACATGTCAATAAGCCATGGCAATGCTTCGACAAACTCGCTCCACAACAAACAAAGGAAACTCACTGGTATTTCTATGGAAGCCAAAGAAAAGACAATTTTAGGCTGTGTGTGTGCGTACGTGATAATAATAACCATTAGTAGGATGAAACAGCATGACAGATTTTTAAAGCACATGCAGTTGGCCAAAATGAAAAATAATGAACGGCACTTAAACCTCGCTAAAGTGATGTTAGTCGTGCAAATTGCATGCAAGCGCACACAAACATGCACACGCATCGACACATCTACTCTGCACTAAATAAGTCTCAGGTTTAGTGTAACAGCTGGTGGCGGAGTGAGAGGCAAGCTGGCAGGCCTAGGGCACTGGGGCACCAGAACAGCCTGGCGGGGGGGTTGGCATCTGGGCACCAGGGTAGCAAGGTTAGGAGAGGCTAGCCAGCCCCATCTGTGCACCCACTCCCAGAGAGGAGAGGAGAGAAGAGAGGAGAGGAGAAGGGAGGAGAGGAGAGTTGGGGTGGTGTGTGTGCTTGATGGCAACAGACTGAAAAACTGTGACTGGCTAAACACAACTGTAACGTCACTAATCCACACTTAGTCCAAGGTTTGTCTGTGAACGCACACGAGAATACTGAAGCACCAATACATACAACTCTTTGATGACATGGAAAACTTTACACGCCTGTAGTCTTCTTCCTTCTATAGATGCACATTAAAATTTGTATACTGCATCTTATCAATAGTTGTCAACTACATAAGTTGTGAATAAGATGAATTGACTTGTCGATTGACTGATTGAATAACTGACTGTCACTATGTATAGTATGTATCGGGTCAGCATCTCATAAGTCAGTTTGATGGCTTCCTTTGTGCACACACAAACCTGTGAAGCAATGCAAAACACGTGATTCATATCTACCATCTTGTAAATACATCTCTAATTTGTAAATCAGTCCATCAAACTTTATTTTGCAGCTTCTTCCTGTGTTTCTAAAGGCAGACGAAGAGTCTTTCTGACCAGCACCTCCCCTCCTGAATGTGCATGGGTCTCCTTCTACTGGACATGAAAAAAAAAATTGTTTCGTAAAAATGCTACTTGGCTCTTCTCAGCATTGCACTGCTGTGAATGTGGTTCTGATGACTCATTCGAAGGCCAGCACAAGAAATTATGACTATGCCTCATCGATCTGCATGGTGCTTTCACTTGGTCCAATTTGCTGTGATTTGCAGCAAAATCCTAGAAACCCCTTGGACTTGATAACTAAGTTACTGATCAAAAGCAGCAGGGACGGTATGACATCGCATGAGCAGATATGAAATCTGCTCGTCCACGGCTGTTATCAATTTTAATTTTGCTGTATTTTCTTCATGAGAATGCTATTTGGGTTACCGAAAAGTAAGTCAGCACAACTTGTTGGTGCATATTCCCAGGGGAGCTCATATATAAAACATACAGCTCAGGCAAATAAAACAATTAATCAAACCAACACAGAGAATAAGGGAGACAGAAAGCAGAACAAATATGCACGTGCATGTATGCAAGCAGGCGTGCATGTATGTACGCCCATGGGCACACAGACACAAAGGCAGCATCTGATTTAAGGAGAACAGCCTTACATTCTTGGAGATGAAGAACATAATAGGTAACAATCCCACCAGGGATGAGGATTAAAAAAAAAAAAAAAAAAACGAGGGCAGGAAAAAAGAGAAAAGAAAAATCAAGACAGGCAGGTATAAAGCACTCGGAGGTAGAAAGGGTCCTTTGAAATCTTTGACACAGTTAATACTGGTTGAATATAGCAGCATATACCGAGTCGTACAGGATGCCTGCGCCTGTCTGTACTCCTTATGTCGTGGATATTTACGCCAAACGGATTCTTACCTGTTGTTTCGATGAAGCGGATGCACTTCTCTATGAAGACCGGGATAGGCCGCTCAGGAGTGACCACGTTGGCCAGGGGCACCCCAAAGTAGTTGCTCTCGATGGGCTTGGAGATGGAATGCCTGGGTTTGGACCGCGGTTTCTGCAAGAGAGAGGGAGGGAAAGTGCGGTGGGAGGAGGAAGAGAAAACACATCCAAATGTTTTCATTTCTTCATTTTGCTTCAGCCTGGGCACTGATTGACGCCGACACCGCTGACACAGGCACACATGTCAAAAATCTAATTAAGTCAAGTTTAGGGGGGGCTGACTAAGACGTATTGTTCTTGAAATAAGTGGAATCTAGATGGGACTGACCCTGACCTTATACATTACACAGACATTATGTTATTACATGTACTAACTGACATGAGCACCCACTGGTGAGTAAAAAAGCCAAAACACACACACACCCAGTACATTCCTCTAAACCTTAAACTGATAAGCAATCATACATTCCTGTCTTGAGCCCTGTGGTGTGCGATGGGTTGATATACATCTCTGTTCCACTCCTCACTCCTCTGTTCTCTCAATTCTTGCCCCTCTCCCTTTTGGCATTCTCATTTCTCTGTCTCTATTTATCTTT
The DNA here is from genome assembly GCA_900302615.1 of Holocentrus rufus. NCBI lineage: Eukaryota > Metazoa > Chordata > Actinopteri > Holocentriformes > Holocentridae > Holocentrus > Holocentrus rufus. Next base: position 12,332 of record OMLF01032158.1, read on the forward strand.
CTTCCTCTCTGCTGCACTGTAGCTCTCGGATAATCAAACCTCTTATTTATTGTTTAATTAGTTTCTAACTCCCGCTATTCCGTGAAGAGACCTCTGATACTCTGCAACGTTTTCAGTATCGGGCTGCGGCGGCGGCGGCGGTGGTAATTGTACTGTGTTTTAATGGTTTTCAGTAGGAATGTTTTGAAGGCCCCTGAGGCCTGGATCTCTAGTAAGTCTGTCAGCCCCTCGAGGCTCTGCTGTGGCAGGCCGGGTGGTGAGGCACGGATGCATGGTTGGCTGGGCACGGATACTGTGAGGAAGCGCGGGGCTGACAGACAGACAGACAGACAGAGGAGAGAAGCAGAGGAGGGCTCATTAGAGAGAAGGAGCCCGGCGTGCCCTCTGCTCCAGATACTGGCCTCACTGCACTCCGCCAAACACCCTGACATCGCATGTACACCCTCACTCACGCCGCTGCTGCTCGAGAAAACAAGCGGGGAAACACTCATTAAGACTAAACAGATCAGCGGAGGCTCACCTACGATTTTTCTGCCTTGCCTGTCATCTGAAGCTTTTCTGAAATTTTGTTCGCTCTTTGTTTATCATTTTCTTCTCTCAGGAGCGCCCGGCACTCTTCTTTCATTCAGCCACCACCGAGAACTTCTTTCCACAGCAACATTCACATATGGATCTTTAGAAAAACCCTGCCACCCAACTGGAATCCCTTCACTTATCACTCCCGCCGACCTCCCCCACCACTCTGCCTGTGACACTCCCTTTCTCCACATACGGTAATCCCTGCACTTACAGCCATTATTGACTGTATATTTAGATGATGTGAACGTACACGTGGTGTGTGCGTATGAATGTGCGCGCTGTGCACAAAAAAAAAACACACACAGAGGGCTTTAGCTGCATCAAAAGGGTCATAATAGGCGTGACACAACAACACAACAGCCTCTTTGGTAGTAGAAGGCTGTGCTGTCATAATTCAGTGGCTGCTTCATGTTTAGCCCCAAGTAACAGTTCATCATTTATTTGTGTCCTATCACACTGACTGTGCTGTATATCTCTGTGGCCTATCTCTGCTTAGCACACTGCTTCCCTCCCCCCTCTCCTTCTCTCTCTCTCTCTCCTTCTCTCTCTCCTTCTCTCTCTCTTTCTCTGTCCTCCCTCTCTTGCTTTCTTTCTCCCCCTGCAGTTCTGCCTTCTGGCCACTCCTTTCAGTTGCTGACTGAGACAGGATATGTCGCCAGCGCTGAGAAGACAAAACAGACCTCTACCGCACAAGACAAACAAAACACATCCTTAATAATAACATACACACACACACATGGTGCGCGTTTAAATGCGGCGCAAGCTCTTATACGGTGACACGCAGAACGGCTATACTTAGAAGAGGAGAGTCCGTGGCTCTATCACAATCCCCCCCCTTCCCTCTCCCTCCATTTTCTTTTCGTTTCTGTTGTCTCTTGTCCCCCTCGATTCTCTCCCTCTTTCTCTCATTTCTTGAGCGAGGGGCATTAGAATGGAACTAGGTGACTGAGGAATTTGAAACATTCCACTTGCTGGCTGAGGAGGTTTTAAAAAAGCTGCAGGAGAGAGGGAGAGGAAATGTTTCCGGCCTCTCGCTGAGGGAGGGCAAAGAGGGAAAGAGCAAGCAAGGGGGAGAGAGAGAGGGAAAGAGAAAGAGAGAGAGACAGAGAGAGAGAGAGAGAGAGGAATAAGAGACTGATTCCGCACAGTCAGTCATAGCCTGAGGTAAAAGGGGTTTTAAGAGGGACTCAGAGTCTAGTTTCAATTATTTGTTCCTCCCTGTCATGACTCAGAGTGGTAGACATTACCCTAAGGCCCAGACCAGGGAACTGTTTACACTACATAAGCCCAAACCCTTCGCCTAAAACCATTACACTATTAACAAAGCCGACTGAAAATCTGATTCTGTGTTAACCCTGACCAGTCACTAACAGGACAGGCTGGTTCTGCACTCACCCCGGGTCACTGTTACAAGGCCTCTCCCTAAGATGACCCATTAACTCAATAACAGGTCAGACATCCTGAGGGGATTTCAGGCTGCAATCTATTCAGAATGGAGTCTTATCTCCAGATAGCTGTTTAGGGAACAGGTGATGGGAGCTGATCACCTTTCTTTCTAAAAGCCCCAATTAAGCTATAATGGTCTAATGTGGATATGCAGGCCTCAAACCAGCCCTGGAGCACAAAACCAGCAGCTCTAATTGCAGTAATGATGACAAAAGTGATCAAAATTCTGCTGGCTTCAATTTTTCTGTTGATTTGTTTTGCAACGTCCAGGGGTACGATATTGTCATACTTCACTGATCCCCACAATTGCCCGCACTCAGAGGACAAGTGAGCACTCCTGGAGCCTGTAGGGACTCAGAGACTTGCCCCAGGACATTTTCCACAGCTGACACAGGACTTAAACCAGTGCTGTCCAATTGGAAAGTCGTATCTCGAACAACTAGACTCCCTACCACGCAATATTTGTCCCTGTGTGATTTTGTTTTTAAGAACACAAATAAACATGCTTCAGGGGCAAATGGCACAGTGAACACTATGAGCGAAGGGAGGTGTAGCACATAAAGGAAAGAAGCAGCTAAAGGAGGAGATGGCCTTCACAGAAGTATTGGAACATCACAGCTGAGTGTGTGAAAACATTAATCATCTCTCTCCTGTTCCACCCTACTGACAGCCATGGTAATTATCACACACATGCATGCAAAACATACACAGCTTTGACTCCTTCTCAGGTGACACTTCTGCGCTGGGGCTTGTGTGTGAATGAACAGCATATAAGGCGGATAAGCCTGACAGCGTTATGCCAAATGTATCATACAACGTGTGAGAGAGACTAACATGTAAGAGAGGCAGTAACTGTGTAATGAGAGAGGGAAGGAGGCTGATACCTGTGTGTGCTACACCTCCATCGGAAAATATAAAGGAAAGATTAGAGGAGAACAAGTTGGGGGGGGAGAGAGAGGGAGAGAGAAGGAGCGTGACAGGAATGTAAGAGGAAGAAAGTATGAATCAGCAGGAAGAGAAATACTGTGAATGTGAGGGAAGGAAAGGGAGGAAGCAAAGAGAAAGCCAAGATGACAGGAGAAGGGGAGTCTTAAGTAAGAGTGAACTGAATATGTCCAGCAGTCTTCTCAGTACTGCACCACAATACTGCCTAAAACCATAGTGCTTTAACTGGATAACACTGGTTTCACTAACTAGATCAATAACAAAGAGGAGCCAGTTACTGGCAGACTAACAATGAGTCTGAAAACAGAGTGGTGGTACAATAATCATGTTTTGTAAATTATGATTTAAAAGGTGAAATGCTGGGAGTGAGGTATTAATTCTGGATAAAAGACGACTGTGCTGAAATCCTGTCCCCTCATTTTTTCTCATCAACACTTTTTTCAGGTTTGATTTGATCTGATGAGATATAACATTAGTTTTTATGTGACTGTCTATGTGACAGTATAACAAGAACTGTAAAAAGGAAGTCGAAATCTTTAGAATCTGAGGGAAAGAAATACGAAACAGTAATATGCCAGCTCTGATATAATGGGAAACCTGATGCAAGCAACAGACATGCACTTGTGCACAAACACACAAAATAACGGGCCACAGCACACAGCTCTGTCCCTATTCATTAAGAGTTTGTGCCTTGCTATAGAAGTTCAGTGCCTGGAGTTTCTCCCTTTGTCTGATGATTGGGCTAGTTTGAAGTGATCCCACTGAGCAGTCAGGGAAAACTATGGCAGGCATGGTTTCAAAAGAGGCCTTACAGTATGTCATGTTTCCAATAAGCTAGTTTGCAGTGAGTAGAGAGATGATACTGTAATCACAAGATATCCCTAGACTTCAGTGGTAAATTGTCCACTGTGCAAATTGGGTATTGAATCATAACCAAGAATTCATTTTTACTATGTATTCTGTCCATTCGTGTCATCATAAACAAATATACACTGCACGCAAAGTAGTAGAAGTAAAGAAAATCCTGTATTGTTGAGCATGTGATTTAGCATTTGAAAAAAGTGACACTTTCTCTACCAGGATAAAATAAAAACAATTTGAGGTACTTTTTAGAGTACAGTGGAAAACTAATTACAAATTCATACACAAACACTAACCTTTGTATTTCTGCGCAGGCTCTTAAGGATATTTCTCCTTTTGGGGTCCTCGCTCTCCTCATTGATAGAATTGTCCTTTTGGGCTCCCAGCTCATCATGGCCAGCCTTGGGTGGGCCACCCATCTCATCATCACTGCCTATGGAAAAGCTCGTCCTGAAGCTGCTGAACTTGCCGAGCCGTTTGGATCGGTCTCTGTAGAGCTTAGGCTTCACACCAATGGCTGACAACTTTCTCCTGCGCTCCAGTGAGCTGCTGTCAGCCTCACTGTCTGACCCATTCCCCCCACCGCTGCCATTGGAGTGACCCTTGTTGGCATTGCGGATGGTGATGATCTTGCCCTGTGTGCTGTCGTGAGGGACAGAGTAAATGTTTTCCTCCTCTGTAGGTCGAGGTTTGCTCACAGCATCCATGGGCTCTGCGTAGTCTGAGGGGTCATAGCCACCGTCGCTACCTGGAGCCCAGGTGACAGCTTGGGGCAAGGAGCGTCGGTTGGTGCCACCCTGCTGCTGGTCCATGTAGGGGCCAAGGTTCACCTTACGGACAGGCTTAGGCTTCACTTGTGGAGGCACCTTATTGTTGAGCTTGCTCTCAAAGGTGCTGATTTCAGAAATTACAGAGAAGGCATCACTTGAATCCAGATCTGGCAGTTTGAAGGTTCCCATATGGGAGCTGAGACTACCGTCTTCCCTCAGGGTAGGGTAGGGTGGTGAGGGGTCAATATCATCTTCTGAGTCCAAAAGAGTGTTAACAGGACTGGGAGAGCCACAGCGAGGGCTGATGCTCTCATTGGTACAAGCTTCAGCCACATTGTCATACATGTGTGTGGCCTCTACAATGGTGCGCTTCTCCACCACCTCTTTGAGGAAGGGCTGGAATAGATCTATCTTATGAAGCCCCCCTACTACCCCACCATGCCCACATATTACTGTGTTGAACCTGGCCTCTATTTCATGGGCTAGCTCCTCTCCCTGACTGACCTGCTCCCTGGCGGACTCTGAGTCTGACAACTCCATCTGGTTCTCCCCTACTGCTAGCAACTGCACTGGGATGATGTCTTGCACTTCACACAGAAAAGCACACAGGGTTTCCATAGAGGCCTTGCGGCGGGCAGAGTAGACCGCAATGTAGCCGTGGACCAGCCTGCTCTTGCGGAGGGAGAATGAGGAGTGGAAGGAGAGCAGAGAGAGCTCAATACTCTGCCTTTGAGCCCCCACACTGAGCTCCAGCAGAACCGAGGTGCCGCTGCTGAGGCTCGAGGCTGGACGACAATGCTGTGGCAACAGGAAGGGCGCAAGGAGCTGGTCTAGGTCATACGTGTCTCCACACATCAGGCACATGACTATCCTCAAGTCTGCCTCTGGGATGGACTGGGACTGAGAGTCTCTGAAGGCAGATGGAGGAGGGGGTAAGGGAGGGGAGCTGCTCCCGAGGCTTCTCCGGGATTCTAAGAGGCCCTTTAGCATCTGGTTGATTTGCTTCTCATTGACATTGCGCCCATAGCCAACCCCTGGGGAAGCAGGGTCTAGGTAAGCACACTGCAGCTTCCCAGCCACCTGCTGCCCTTGGTGGATAAGAGTCTGAGCTGTCTCCCCTCCTATATCCCCTATAGAGCCCACCCCCCGCTTGGTGACAAGAAGGAGGGACAGTGGGAGCTGAGCTAAGCTGTTTTCCCTTTCCCTTCTGCTTAGGGTTGACTCCCTAAGCTTCTCTATACTCTCCACAACATAGGAGAGGGACTCCTTTGAGTTGTACAAACAGAGGCAGCCATGAGGTGTGAAGGTGGGTGTGTGGAAGGAATTTACTGGCAGACGTACATTGCCCTCTATGGGTCGAAGGGCTAACTCATACATCTTCCCATCTAACACGTACCGGTCATCACTGGTGCACAAGGCCCTTATTTCGTTGGCCATTTCTCTGGCCAACCCATCTTTCCCTAGGATGACAAGATTTATCCGATCAGCCCTCCCCCAGTCCAGTCTTGAGCTGTCTGATGAGGGGTAGCGAGTAGGGAATCTGGAGGCCAAAATCTGCTCTATCTTACTGTCCACACAGTGTGGGCTGTTTGGGCAAGTCTCCTTGGTGGGGTGGTACACAAAATGGATATGTTTCAATACCAGGGCGTCCCTTTCTGCCTGCAGTTTCTGCAAGGCTTTAAACCTTTGCTCTTCTCCCAACACTTCCTGAATGGCACCCATTTTCTCTTTGCTTGGCTTTGCATCAACTTCCAGCTCATAGAAAAGCTCTGAGTATTCTAGAAGCAGTTCTTGGAAGTCCTCTTTGGCTCGGTCAATGATTTCCTTCTGGTGCTTGTTGTAGATATCCAGATATTCAGCCTCATCCAGCCATTGGTAGAAGTCTTCATTCATGATAAAGCTTCGGGCCTCTTCCCAGGGTTTCCCTGCTGTGATGAACGGAGAGACACTCAGCTTTTCCTTGAACTCCCACCTCATCTCTGCCCGCTTGCGATCATTCCTCAGCTGTTCCAGGTGTGTCTCATAGACTGCCTCTGCTGCAGGGGTCTCCAGGAGGTCCTGGGGGATGCGATCATCCTCCATGTTATCAATGTGTGGTGTGGTCTCCCAGGGGGTGTCATCCAGCACTACAAACCACTGGGAGAAATCTCGCTTTGTCTCCAGGACCTTCTGAACCCCAGACCAGCTCAAGTGGTCAATCTCATCCAGCTCAGGCACCAGTAAAGACAGGGCCTGGGGAAGAGTGCTGAGATAGGCCTTCCTCCGTTTTTCTATGTGCTCTTGTTTAAGTCGGTGTACATGCTGCTGGAAGAGCTTCTTGGCTTTAGCTGTCCCCTCCAGGAATACATAGTCCTTGTACTCACTGGAGGACTGCATGCGGCGCATGATATTGGGCCATGTCTCATTGTGGTTCTTGACAATTCGGTTGACCAGCCACTCATAGCGGTCTTTGGCTGAGGCAATCTGTTGACTCTGCTGTTTCAGTGCCTCAAAGTAAGGGATGATTTTGGGCTTTCCCCTACTCTTGTCTATTAGCTGAACCAGTGTGAGAAAGGCTAGATCAACATTGACGTTGGACCGTGCTGATGTTTCCACCACCTGTAAATTCTTCTTAGCGAGGGCAAAGGTGTGTGAGTCTTTAATATAGCGCTCTACTCCTTCATCACATTTAGTGAGAACCAGTACCACAGGTTTCTTGGTTTTGGCTAGCTGGTTGTAGAGGTTGGTGACAAATTTCATCTGGTCTTCAAAGCTACGGTTCATACCCCTGCTAACGTCCACACAAAGTAAAAAGCCATCCACCAACAGCTTGCCTTCGGGCATCTGCTTCTGCTCAAAGTCCTGCTCTAGCCCCAGCTGGTCTGTGCAAAAGTACATCAACTTCTCAGCCGAAGCCAGCTTGGTGGAGGCTGCTCTCTTGATATAAGGCTGGAGTGCCGTGCTGCGGTGTGGTTGGAACGTCTGATCATCGATGAATTCCGTCTGCTCCACCACATGCATTCGGCACTCTGGCCCTTCCTCAACCGTCCGCCCAGCCTCCCCCCAGAACAGGAAGTGGTCATTGTTTACCACACGGCCTCCAAAGTCACTGGTACTGAGAACGGAGGTGTGGTCTAGGAAGAAGTCATCTGCGCTGGGCCGGACAAAGCGGTTACACAGGCAGGACTTGCCCACGCCACACTGGCCCTTCTCCTTCTCCGTGCCAGACAGCCCCACCACGACCAGGTTGTAGGTGGGTGCCCGGGCATCTTGCTTTTTGGCCATCATCATCGCTGGCAGAGGCTCATCCTGCCATGCTGGCCACAAGCTCTAGGGAGAGGAGGAGGCTGCCAAGGAAGCGGGGTTTCCATGCAAGAGGAGCTCACTGGGCTGGGGTCTGGCCCTGCAAAACAGAAAGAAAAGGGAATGATATAATTAACCTACAGAATACAAAAAAATAATTCCCAAGACTGTATTCATTATTGGAAGAGAACTATTGTGCCTCTCATCTAAGTTCCTACTGTGTGTCTATGTGCTGTTAATAATGTTTAATCTGTGATCCTATTTCACCGCAGAATGTTTCCTGAAAAGATTGAGGTCAGTAGCAAAGCTGCTGGAATGCTACACATTGCTTAGCCCAGCTGTAGCTTAGTAACAGGCAATTTCTCTCCATTTAACTCAGTTTTTATATTGCTATAACTGAAATGCTAACAGTGGTGCCTTCCAGGTTTGACTGCTATGTTCATTGAGGCTCTATATGTGTTTTGTCTTATTATCTCACATCTAACACTGTAGTTGTCAGGCTTGCTGCCAGCAGCAGTCGAATCAAGTCATGTGGGGTTTTAGCTATCGCAGAAAACAGACACATGCTTGAACACACAAACACATATGCACATGTACAATGCCACACACTTATGAAAACAGGCACACTGAGCCCCATGCACCCAAACTGAAAGACACACACAAGAAGATGAAAGCTGATAAGTGTTCCAGAGCTAAAGTTACTAATTGGCCAACTAGGGAAAGCCATCTGCATTTTAAAAGGCTGCATTGCCTGTTGGCTGACTCGTCTCCATCAAAAACACGCTTTCCTATGTTTCGCACAAAACAGCGCTCTGCAAGCGAATTGGAGTTGGCTGATGTACCATCACTAATTATAATGTCTCAACATATTTACCTAGATGTAATCGGTGCGCTAATTGGTGCTGTTCTATCAAGAAACAGCACCTACCTACAGATGTTCTCATCCAGGCTCAGCTGACTGGCCAATCTCTAAACAATACAACTCATCCCGTTGGTTGATCAGACCTAAAAATAAATGAGTGAGTGAGAGTCAGAGAGAGGGAGAAAGAAAAGGGGAGAGACAGATTCTTTATGGATAGGTCCTGTCGTGATACTGGAGCTTGTAAGGAACAACAGCCTGCCAGACAAACTACAAGACAGCCAACACACAGACTTGTAGTGTGAGGCAACCCCAGCCATCTCTTGGTAACTGAGCCGTTAATTTAGTAAAACAGACATTAAAACCACTGTGAATCATGAATAGCTCTTTTGACAGAGAGCACAAAAGCAGACAAAGACTTCATTGCTGCTGAAATGAGTTTGTCAGACAACACTGAACTGTAGATGCACAAAGAAGAACTTCAAAGTCCAACACCACTATACCAGAGGGGCAGGGAAAGGGAAGGAAAAGATAAGACTAAGAGACTCACTGCAGTGTAGAGAAAATGCACCCTCACACCTACCAGGTATCAACGACTGCATACATTTCATTCGAAAAACCAGGAGTGCCACTAATTGAAGTTTAAACCTGACAGTTATGGCAAAGCCTTGAAAAGCTGAACTGCTGTAGGAAGCAAATTCCAATCAAACTGTGTATTTACATTACAGAGGCAAGTAGTCCTGAGTGTCTTGCCAGGTCCAGAACCAAGTACCAGTGGAAATGGAATCAATATCAAAAAGAATGTCTCGTGTTTTGATATTTGTAGAGGAAAACATGCATGAAAAATGTATCAAGGGGCTCAGAGATAGACCTAGTCCCTGTAATAATAAGGTATAGTCAATGTGTGTGTGTGTGTGTGTGTGTGTGTGTGTGTGTGTGTTGTGCTTGGTCAGCCTGCAGGTCGATACAGCGGAATAGCTATAAGACCTGGGAATCATGGTTAATTCATGGTCCTCTCTTTTCATGACCCTCTACTGGGAAGTATCTATGCCAAGTGTGGTGCTTGTGTGTATTTGGGTTTGCGTGTGTATGTGCTCACAAGCGCCTGTGTGTGTTAGCCTATGATCAATGGACACGTCCAGTTACAGAAATAGTACAGTGTATACAGCCATGGCTAGATGAGAACAACTGCAGGTGTGGTGTCTATACTGCTAGAGTCAGCAGGCTTGGCTCAAAGTTCACTTCTGTCCTGACCGAGTCACAGAACAGACAGATTCAATTACAGTCAGTCACATTAAACTGCTGGGCTTCACTGGGTAAAAAAAAAAACATACAACTAGCTCGCTAATCATCTTCCTACCCAATATCCTTCAGATATTAACATCATCCCCTCTTGTCCATATATAACTATTGACCTAATTAAAGGCAAAAATATGTTAAGTACATTAAGTTTGCAATAGTACATGTGAAGTCCATTATATATCCTTCATATGGCATTAAAAAAAAATAATACTGCACCATATGGCCACAAATACTTCGATATTCAGTAGTAAACAGGCTTACTGTTCAGTCTGTAAATCAAGGTCATAAGTTACCGACTATGTTTGAAAAAGTGCTTTGATAAGTACATTTGATTTTAATTTATTCTATCCATCATTTTGTCAGGATCATTTTGTCATGTACTAATATCACTTGGGAGGCAAACTGTTCATGTGCAGATTGAATGAATGTGTAACAAATTTTAAAAACATCTTGGTACTGTGCAATGTGCTGCTATCTTTTAATATCATGACTTCATGACTATGAGGTCACAGAGACTTGATTCATGTTGATGAGGTTGTGATCTACAAATTGTGTTTGTGAACTGTTATGGCAGCTTTTAGCAGGAAACTGCTGTAGTAGAGAAGAGGGAGTTATATTATAAGACATCAGCAAAAGTAATTAAAACGGGCTTACAAATAAATATGCACACATGCATGTGCACAAACACACACACAGAGACCTTAGCGTTCTAGACCTTATAATATCCTGATGATTATGTGAAACAGTGCTTGTGACTAGATGGTGAGAGTATCTTTTATAAATGGAGGAAGCACTTTTAAATCCCCTATAGGTCTGCAGGCTAGTCAGGCTTAACACTCTGACATGCATTATATATGTTAACATCCGCCTCACTTACTGCAGTTAACTATTTTTGAAGATGTTTGTGTGTATGTGTGCATGCATACAACCAGCTGCTAAGAGCACAGGCTAATTGAGGTGTGTGAATGTCCAAAAGAGAGAATACTTAAGATTAGAGGTCTGCAACAGCCTCAGCAGGAATACCGAGCAAAATAGTCCTTAATGCAATTTTCATTATTCTCTGGTCTGTCCAAGTGACATGGCACTGAGAGGAGAAGTAAACAAACTGACAGGTCAGTATTTGGTCTTAAGCGATGTGAGGATTCAACAGTTTAGGACACAGAAATATTAGATAATGGAAGATAATAAAATACCTCGGGAGATTGTCTTGGATGCCTGTGCAAAAGTGACAGAACTAGAGAATAAATGTGGCACTACCACTGTGCAATTCAACACGCTTAAACAGCCTGTCCACTGGCACACAAGTGCAGCAGTTCATACCCAATAGATCTAGTCATTTAGGAAATACATTTCCTCTTTTCACAGACCTATAAAGATACGACTGCCTGTGCTCAACTAGCCTCAGTATATGAGTCCACTTTGGGAGCAGCCAGGCAGCCAGTCTCCCAGTACAGCCTGAGGCCTGGTGTCTGGTGCGCATGTCCAGCCACATACCACTGACTCCAGGCCTAGGGCTGTTTAGCACTGAGGCAGAGAGATAGGTTAGAGTCTGTGTTGTATCTGCCTCTGACCCTGAAACACAGAGGAGGGGCGAGCAGGAACACAGAGGACAGAGGAGGAGGTGCAGGAGAAACAGGAAGGGGTGGAAGGCATGAAGAAGGAGACGGGGTGGGAGGCTGGTGGACGTGAGAGCAGGAGAGCGCAGAGAATAATGGAAACTGGGGGGAAGGGGAGAGAGGTCAGCGACCTGGGTCATGTGAGCTGCACGTTGGACTCCCCTCAGGGAAGAGGGGCAGGGGTGTGGTGAGGCCTGGCTGTCTGGATGGTCAGGGTCTGACCCGGCACATCACTCTCTCCCTGCCTAGCTACAGCATCACAAGCAGGGCCTGTCCCAATATTGAACCTCTACTCCGCTTTCCCTTTGCTTCTTTTCTCCCTCTTTCCTCTAAGCCTGCACCAGTCTACCTGGACTGGATTGGTCGAAACACATAAAACAACAATCTTGCTTTGACTGAAACAAGTCCTTTCTAGGTCACTGCCTGCCTCAGCGACAGGAGAAGCCAAGGAAGATAGGGTGCATCTGTAGGGTATTGGAGTGCAGCCTGGAGCTAATGCTGGGGTGGCAGGGCGTGAAGTTCACACTAACATGCGCCTCAGAGGGCAGCGGCGAAGAGGCTGTGTTCACTACCCATGGGGAGGGACCATGTAGCCTTGTCAGGGTGGCTGCATTCCTTTCATTACAAGACCACAAAGAGTTAGCCAGTGAAAATCCACCAGGACTTTAAAGTGAGTCATTATCAGTACTGTGGGTGCACAGCTAGGATATCCCATCATCAAAACCCCTATAACTCTGACATGCTGGGTCCAAATTAAGGCTGAGCAACATGGACAAAATCAAATATCACAATATCTTTGACCGAGACCCTCGATATCAATGTTGTGATGACATTGTAGGGATAACTATTAGTGCTTTCGTGATATATGTCGATTTTTAATAAACAATCATGGATAATGTGAACAGCTACAACAGTGTAATTACCTCACAAAATTGCATCCCATCAGTGTAATGCAGGGCTGGGCAATAATTCCATTTTATATCAGTAAGTCTAGATATTGTCTAAGATTTTGGATATCAGAATATCGTGATATGGCATGGGTGTGGTTTTACAGGCTGCATTACAGCCAAATGATATCTAGTCTCACCTCAGGATAGAGGTCACCCGGCCCTAGTCCACATGTACTGTATAAGATAACTGATGCACGTGAGGTAGATTTCAAAGGGGCAAAATGGAAAGACAAGAAAAGAGGATATTTGGGAACTAATGAATGTAGTGTGAACACAGAACATGATAGTCCAGATGTTGAGTATTTGGTATATTCTTATGTGTTGCGTGGAGGATTTGAATGTGATTACATGGTGTGAAGAAAGTAAGACCATAGGAGCAGTAGGAAAGAGAAGGATTTCTAGTAGTGCATGTTACAAATGAGGGCACTTCAGAGATATCCCAAAGGAGACGTCCTTCACACAATGTTCCTTTACAGAGCCACCGAGATATTTCCCGCTGACTGCAACAAAGTTCATATAGAAAACAGCAGGAGAGATAAACAAGGAAACCCACGTGCGTGGTTTCCCGGCAAGCTCTGTGGTTGTACACCATGTTCGCCCAGGAAGGCTGGGAGTTGTCAGAACCAAAGGTCATGAAATAGTCATGAAGCCGTGTGATGGCGATGATGATGACGACAGAGAGACAACGGGGAAAAACTCCCTTTCTCTTTCCACTATTCTCCGAGATACAAGGCTGCCCTGCCCTCTCCTGCGCTGCTTCCAAGACTATTTTTTTTCTCCTCTCGTTCTCACTCCATCTGCATGATGTAAGGCATTCAGCAACCATTCGTACTTCCTCCCTCCCTCCCTCTCTCTCCTCTTCATTTTCTTTCCCTCTCTCTCAATATTGTCTTGGTGTAGCGGTTTCCCTTCGTTCAAGGTTCTCTTAATTCCCTTCGTTACCACTCCTTATGCCTCCTCTTCTCTCTCTCTCTCTCTCTCTCGCTCTCCCCTCCCTCTCTCAGGAGACCTGTTGTCCATTAGTGAGAAACCAGGGCTGAAGGGGGGGTGGGGCATTGGGAAACGCAGCCCTTACACTGATACCACTTCCTGCTCAGGCTCAGCTCTCCCACTGGGGAAAGGATGCCGGGTTAGATGGACGTATGGATGTACAGAAGGTCAGAGGGCAACATTTTTTTGCTTGTGTGCCGATGATGACAGGTCTAAGAGAACATAATGGAATGAACAACGCTACCATAAACAAACACACACGCAGACACCGCTGCGCACACACAGAAACACTCGGAAAAGTCTGACTCCACACCGCACAGCCTCTTCCCAAAATCAGCACGCTGTGATGCACGATCACCCGTACACTATAAACAGAAGTCGTTAGTCTCTTCCAGTAATTTAGTGCATCCATCTATCACTTACCAAACCGGAACTACAAATTTCCTTATTCTTTCCATCCCTCGTCGATGTGTACAACCACCAACAGAAAACATAAACACTGTAACCGTACTATTGCTAATGCATTACACATGTGGCTCACTCTTCTCGCCAGGCACACAAAATACACCAACCAAACCACACGAGCAAATCCAGCAGTAATAAATCATTCCCATAATAAGAAAACACTTAGGCTAACCGCAAAATCTCAGCACAGCCTGAATCAATGGATCTATGTCTCCCATATGGAACACAATATCGAAAACTTCATCTTTGCGCCACAAAAAATTATACAGAATCGCACATTAATGCACAGAGGCATTAGTGTTAATGCGGCACACAAAGAGAAACGACACGGCCAGGTCCAGATCCGGGAGAGCGGGTCAGTTGTGACTGGGATTAGCTGTTGCTACGTGCGTCCCCCCCCCCC
>OMLF01032161.1:7060-20780 GCA_900302615.1 Holocentrus rufus
TCCCCTCTCTCTCCCTCTCTCTCTCTCTCTCTCTCTCTCTCTCTCTGTCTCTCTCTCCCCCTCCCCCTGTCTCTTCTTTGAGATAAGACCATGGGAGGCCTTTCATGAAAAGGACCATTTCCCCTCTGTCTCTATCCTGTAGAAATGCTGACTCTCAACTAATGGTGTTCTCAACCCAACATGTATTTTTATCCTCTCCACTAAGCCACACACACACGCACACACACACACACACACACACACACTTGCACGCACACAAACACACGCCATTAGACAGAACCTAGACAGTGTGCATGCATCTGCATGGCAAAATAATTATTCTCCTATGTCAACAAGTGTATGTATGCATGAGTTCACAGCCACACACACACACACACACACACATACACGCTCTCACGCTCTTCTCTCTCTCTCTTCTTCTCAGCGTGCCTGAGCTGTAATGATAACATTAGCTGTGAGGTGCCTCACATCAGATGATTTGAATGGGAGACCACACCAACAACACGGCCATAACCCCGGTTTGGCAGCCCGGAGGAATGCCGATAACAGAAAATCAAACACACATCGTATCATAGCGCAGAAAATAAGGTGCTGCAACCTTTTCAAACATCGCCAGCCTTTACCAACTTTGATTTGCATGTCTCTCTTTGAGCCATCTGACACGCAAACACCCCCATTGTGTGTTTACATCATTTTGGAGAAGCTGGAAACTGAAGGTATTTTTTCAGATTCCTTTTCTTTCTTTCTCTTTCTTTCTTTCTTTCTTTCTTTCTTTACCTTTCACTGACACTGCAAACACTTAAAACCTCTCCCTGATCCCACTTAACTCAGTCCTTTGTTGTCACCGATCCAAACAGACAGGAAAGCAAGACTTGAACTGCACCTGAAATATGAGCGTTGTGATAAATTATTCATCATTATAGATGTATTTTTCATACCTACGCTGAAAATCACAATCTTTAACCGGGAATATAGTTTTTTTCTTATCAGGCAGCCCTTTATGTGAAATAGTGAGTTTGATTAAACCATTGTCCTTGGAAGGATGGGAACATTCATCAAAACGTGTTCGGATAAAGCATCCTGCCTTCTGAAACACACTCATCCCAACACTGCTAACAGGTGCTGAGGAACTTGGGTACTTTACTTTTTCATTTGATTTATTATTAATACTTTAAACACAGTTTGGTTGGATGCTTGTGCATAACGTCACCATATGTACCTCTGGATAGAAAAAACAGACAACGTGCATTTTGTCTTTTGTGCATGTGTGTACAGTGTTTAATGTTATGTGCATATGGGAATATGTCAAATAAGATCGACTGAGACCAAATGAGCCTGAAGCCTGTAAGTCATGCTGCACATACTGTACACAACATCGTCATCAGTCACTTGTATGTTGTGGGAACATGTGCACATCCCTGAGAGGGAATTAATTAATTGAGGGAATAGAAAATCAGAGAGGACGTATATATAGATAGATTTATATATAGAGTCAATACAGAGAAGATGACCCATTACGTTATATTTTTCCTCAAGGCATCCAATCTGTTGAATGGGTGAGTGACAGCAGAGAGAGAGGGAGAGAGAGAGAGAGGGAGTTGGGAGTTAAAGAGAAACCCGAGGCGTTGCATTCCTCACACGGCTCATCTCTCGCCTTTTAGGGAAAACGAGGGGGCCGTTCTGTCTCCATCACACATCACGGAGTTTCCTCAGGTTGAAAACGACTGTCTCTGTGTCTCAGTGATTTTATTTGGAGGAAAGTGACTTATTAAAGGACGGGAGAACGAGCATCACTGCACTGCTCACCGGGCCTTCAGAGGGCAGATCTGTGTGTGCAAGCCGCCTGCTGGATCTCCTTTTCTCTCTTACCTTTCTCAATTTCTCCCCCTCACTCTCTCTCTCTCTTTGCCCTGAGATCATGTCGCAGGAGTCTGGTCATTTTCCCTCCGAGCTAAGATCATTATCCCTCCATGAGACCTCAAAGCTTTCTCGTGTTGGAGGGCCCTCAGCTCCTTTTCAGACCGGCCCGTTCTTTTCTCTGAAAATAAAAGGCCCTGCTTATTCGTTGTTCAAGTATTGCCCATATCATCCGTTCTCATGAATAAACCACACTGTATTTACTCCAAATGGATTGTGTATTATGCATACCCTCAATTACCTCTGCTACAAAGGGAGCTCCTCATCCATGCAGGGTTTCTATTTGACATGAGCCTTTGACTTGCACGCAACCAGACCTCCTATTCGGTCTGTATCAAAGGGTAATGACACAAAACAGTCTAAGAGAGTGATGGCTCCCATGCATAAAATACTCTTTTAATTAGCAAAAGCACATGTGCAGACGGCACGTGTGCAGACATATTTTAAGGCCGGAGACTGATAAATTTGAAAACTCAACATTATTTCTCAGTTTTTAGATAAAAAAAAAAAAAAAAAAAAATCCATGAGCACAGAGGTGTTTTCGAAAATGTCTCTGACAGCCAAGAAAGCAAAAGTGCAGCTCGTCTCCATGAGCAAAGAAGCGGAGGAGTGACTGGAAAATAAAAATGAAATTAGACGGCAAAAGCAAGAGTTAGTCATTTATACAGACAAGGGAGAGCCCCGACTGAAAGTTACAAATGAAAACAAATTGTGGAAAATAACAGAGCACATCTGGCATCAGCTGTGTCAGGTCGAGAGAAGCAAAGTGATGTCAGATTGTCCAGTTTTCACTTGTCTGCAAAGCTAAAAGGAAAACAGCTTTTGTTTTTTTAAATCGCCCTGGAGAGCATTGCCCAAAAGTTGTTTTTTCAGTAAACAAAAAGTATTTTCATGTGGACAAAATCTAAAAAAAAATCATCACTGTGGCCTGAGTAAAGAACCTGCCTCCGTCTACATGAGAGTTATCCCCAAATCATAGAGACTGAGATGCTTTGACAGCTTACAGTAAAGCAAGATATTCCCTTCCTCCTCTCCTCTCCTCGGTCTCCATGGATACCTCATAGCTTTGAGTCCTGAATGGCCTTTGTGACCAGAGAAGCTACGTTGATTACAGGGGAGGGAATTTGGTGGAGGTGTGAGCCGAAGCCCCAGTCGGTTCGGGCGCTCGGCATATTGTGGCAGAGGCAGGGCGTCGGGAAGCTGAGCCGGGGCGGCTTTATCGCAGCCTTAAACACAGACAAGAATAGGAAGAGTGAAAGGGAAGCGCTGAAAAGGGGCCGAGTCATGCATATGGAAGCGGCTCCGTTTCCTTCCACCGCCTCATTTCACATTCACCCGGCATTCATCTCCTCCCGAGCCATTCAAGTCGTCTTCCTTTCGCTGGGGAGGGGAATTCAAAGGGACCCTGCCTGCCTGCCTGCCTGCCATGTTCTTAAGATCCCAGCGAAACTGCTCTCCTACAGCTCTCAGGTGAATAGCACGCAGCACCTCCAAAACACTCCTGTGGCTCAGCCTCTATCAGCGGGCCGTGCTCCACCTCGCAGAAACCCTGCTCCTGCCCCAACACGGTTCAGACAGACCCCAGGAGGGAGCGCTTCCCTCCCTCAAGCTCACCTCAATCCTCTCCCTTGGAAACAGCGAGGGGGGGAGATAATCGGCTCACTGTGAAACTTGCGGCACCGCCTCACTTCGGGGCTCCGCAGAGAACGTTTGATTGGCCAGATCGGCGCGGAGTATCTTGGAATGGAGGAATCGCGGCATCATCTGGACTCAAAACCTTCATCCAAATGATGAGGAGTGTGCGGCTGGCTGTTTGAACCCAAACAGTGGGTGCATTGTGTTGTAAACTCCATAAACCCGTGCTGTAGCTGATGGCACGATGTCTCTCTATTTCACTATTCATGGACACTCCCCTCAGGGAGTTTTCACAGTGCAGCATCTCTCCATTGTGTTAAAGCCACAAAGACTGACACTGTACAAAAGCAAGAATGCCACACACTCCTGAAGAGCTGCTTCAATGCACAAGAATTTGACTATGTTGATACCGGTGCGGCAGCCTGTATACCACTGGAGCAAAGCCTTTCACTCAACTTTTCAAATATCATACTCTCTTTTTTTCTGCGGCTTTCTGATAACTCTTTTGCCTCAGTGAGCTAAAGCAAGGTGCGATGACAACAGAGGGATGGGGTTTTTCTCTCTCTCTCTCTCATTCTTTCTTTCCCACAAGAATTCTGCTTTTTTTTTTCCTCTGTTCCTCTCAAAGCTTTAGACCTGCTTCTGCATCTGCTCCTCTTGGAACACACCCACCGGAATATAGGAGATGTTAATCCACCGGTCCTGTCCACATCAGCCACATCTACCTTCAAATCCCTGAATATTTCAGCGCGAAGCCATTGAAATTAATCCATGGAAGCAGAAGAAAATAGAGCAACTACAAAGTCTGGTATGTTTTCATGTAGCAAGCTTTCACCAAAACTCTCAGAGGGATGCAGGCAGGCCAACAGAGAGAGAGGGAGGCAGACAGAGAAATCCACACTGAACAACAAATGCAGAGTGACATTTCAGTCTCTTTGCTGCACAGGGAAACCAAAACTTTACTCTGTCAAAATCAAAACACTTAAACCTCCACCCTCAAAAACCACCCATACCACCCTGTACCTCTGATCCGCACGATCAAGACTTCCCTGAGCAGCCTGTTTATCCACTGATCTGCTGCTTTTAGGAGCACTTTTCAGATGCTAGAATGTTTACAATGTTAAGACTGCTGTATTAGCTTCCTGCATATTAAATCAGGAGATGCATTACAATTTGAAAAGGATTCTAACAAGCTGATTTATAAAGGATTCGTGGGGCTTTTTCATGCGCAAATGGGACAAATAGTATCAAGCCTTATTTACCAAAGTGCTGCACTGGAGGTTTGTGCAGGTGAAATGAGAGAAGCGGCACTGCTAAAAATTGCATTTGTGGCCTAATGCATGGGTATTGTAAACTGTTCTGATGGAGGACTGCAAAAAATAAAGGAGGAGGAAATTGAAATTTACACAATAGACCTGCTAACACTGATTTATCTTGACGAGTGGACAATGTGGAGAAGGAAATTGCACCAGTTACCTCTGAACTCTCTTGACACTGGCTCAACATATCTTTTCAATTCAACCGAGCGCATAAAGTCCTGCAGTGAAAAGAATTTTATCTCTAAATGAGACTTATCCTGTTAAAGGTTAAATAAAGTGTCAGGTTTGAAGATCGTGCTCGCTTTGAGATCAGATCGCAGTTGTGTTTGGACATAAATCTGTCCACAATCTGTGCATGGCCACCCTTTTTACACTTGAACAGGGCGAGTGCCTGTGCATAAAAAGTCAATGTTTAGCTGTTTGTCTCTAAGCAGGAAGCACACAAAGCAGGAAACGTGATATTTCCTCATAAAAATTATTTAGCTGCAGTGTCTGAGAAGACCTCAGATGCGACACGTTTCCACGAGTGTTGGCTGCGTTTTCGGGACCATATTTCCCCGTCCACCGAGACCGTCAGAGCGCCGAGGAATAGCCTGTGATTTGTGGATAAAGCTACACCTGTGCTGCGCTTTCCTGAACAGCTGCGCCGGTTGCGAGCTCCACTGCTAAAAATGTGGGAAACAAGAACAAAAGTCTTGCAAACAGACACGTCTCTTTCTTAAATCATCTTTATCGGGCGCTGTCCCTGGTGCTGAAAGCCAAGTTGCTTTCCAGGCATGCTCCAGACCTCTCCTCCAGCTGCATGTATTAGCGGCCGTACATTCAAATTAACTCAACTGCGGCTGTGCTCATTTACATAATCAGTCTTGGGTAAATCACCCGCTAAATTGAGAAACTGCATCGACGCAAAATTTAGCGGCCCTGGCAGTAATTTGTGGCAATATTAGCAAATCAATCCCTAAAGGAGAAGGTATGGAGATCACAGCAGCAGAACATAAGAAAGTCACC
Source organism: Holocentrus rufus (assembly GCA_900302615.1). Lineage (NCBI taxonomy): Eukaryota > Metazoa > Chordata > Actinopteri > Holocentriformes > Holocentridae > Holocentrus > Holocentrus rufus. The sequence continues at coordinate 12,940 of OMLF01032161.1, forward strand.
GCAGCTTCTGAAATTAAATAAAAGTTCCAACCTTAATAGCTGGCAACTGAAGGATTCTTGAATATGGTAATAGACCAATTTGTTTTGAGATGATGAAGTGATGAGGGAGACAAACAATTTTGGAGTACTTTCAAAACATCACAAATACTGTAATCTTTTAATGGAAATGCATATGTCAAACTTGTAGTTGCAAAGCCCGTGCTAATGACTTTAAAAGCCTTGTTACTCTTCATTATCATCATGAATATATCTGAGGAATGGTAATTTATTAAAAGACTTTAATGCGCTCTTACTTCAGCCAACACAAATGCCCTTGGAATATCATCTTGCATTATGTGTGGGTTTCTTTTCAATCTCCAAAACAGATTAATAGAGTCACTGATCTGAAATGTTCCTCATTACATCAAAGGTAAAGAAGCCCTTGGGATGTGAAAAAGATATAAATAGATGGTTTTTGTGAAGAGAGAGATTGAACAAAAGATGGAAGGTGGGAAGGAGTGGGGGAGTTAAAAGTATAGAGAAGATAGAAAATGATAGAAAAGATCTTTCATTCAGCTGGCCGCCTGGCAAGATAAAAAATAATCCTGCTTCTGAAAGGTGTTGAAAGAGTCACAAAGGCTCTCCCTGGTGTATCACAGTACAAAATAGCCCCCCTCCACTCCTAAGGTATAATTCAATCTCCTTTTGTCTGGCGTTGATGGTCCTGTTGCTAGGGCCAACGGAAAGCTAGGCTTACCTTTCTCCCCTACTACTTTTATAATGTTTCATGTTGGCCCATACAGTATGCAAGGAACACTGAGAACTGAATAACACCATCAAGAGAAAACAGTCGTGTTTAATTGCTGCAGAAGCATGTCGCACTGGAAATCCCACCATGAACAACACCTACAGTATCACGCCGCTGGTGAGGAATGTTCTGTGTCATCAAAAGGGAATATTTTAAGGGAAATAATATGTGCTTCTTAAAGCCTTGGCTGCAGCTGAAGATAGGATGGGTCCTTGTTAGCTCTGCACCACGAAGGTTGCAAAGGTTCTGGTTCAAAACGGTTGTTTAAGACCACCAGATGCATCACGTACATCATCGCACATGTCAATTTTGCCATTATGCTCTCACTGCACAATGGACAACCTTTAAAATTACACCTGATTTGAACTAGATGATCTCCCGGTCACCCTATTTATCTGTAGACTATACTATTCTTCTGCATCAAAATGCCACTGTAGCTACGCCGTCAGTGTCTGTGGATCCGGTGCTTACTGCATCCCTCCAAAAAAATGTAACTTCATGTATCATGACGCAAGATCACAAGACCGTTTTGTACTAGTTCCACTGTTTTGTGCCAGTTGATTTCCACTGAATGATGACAACATAATGCTGGTTTTCATCTCTTCTTCAGCCGGCTGGAACTGAGGAGGTTTGCAAATCTGTTCTGATGTTGCCACCTCCTTCCCAAATTATACAGACTACAAGATGTCATTAAATTCAGAAAAATACCTCAAAACATCGGTTTGGACCCTGCTAGTCTGGAGTCTCAGAGAGGGAAACGGTTTTCTGTTTTTTATCCAAGTTTCCTTAGTGCGGCATTAATAAAACCTTGACACTGCTGTCTAGTCTTTCAGTGATCGGCTCAGTGTGGCACAGACTTTCCGACGCAAAAACTAAAGGCTCAGACCTGTGTAGGCCACTACAGAGACACTTCAATGCAGAAGTCTAATTAGGCCTTAAACCAGAGAAAAGAGAGCACAACAACATCAGGGACTGGGGACCAAATCAAGGAGGACTCAGGCAGCGAGCCTCGAGTGACTCATCATAAAAGTGAGTACGAACCTAAATCCCCCGGTGCTCATTTGAGTAATGGACAGGAAAAATTATCTGCACTGCTGACTATAGTTATGGTATTATGTCCTCTTCTGTCAATAACAAACACATCTTATGATGGAGTCTCTGTTGCCATCTCTTATCCATTCCCAAGGCCTGTGACGTTGTTGCTGGTAGGACAATATACAGGTGAGCACCAGTGCCATGCTCCATCCTAGGTCAGTTTTATTGGTCTGAAGCATGACAACAGCTCACAGTGTCTGAAATTAAAGAAACAATTCAGCCCAAAAATGAAAATTCAGTCATTATCTCTTCAGTCTTTTTACATCTCTAAGAAAAGCATAAAATATAGAAGTTTCTCCAACACTTTGTATGGCATAATCCAAGAGTTTTGCATCAAAATTATTTCAATGTAGGTCTAAAAGTTTGATATTTACCTCATTATCACATATACTTTCCTCACTGACAATGCATTTTCTAGAATTCACTGTTGCACCCCACATGAGCCAGCAGAGTCTTCCTCCAGAGTGCTGCAGGGTGCATGCAACCAGAACATTGTCTGTGAGGAAAATATACGACATAATGAAGCAAATATTGTATTTTAAAAAGATGCTCTTGTTATTGTCAATATTTTGGAAGAAGGCGAAGACGGGAACTTGCCGTGTTTTTTGGAGTTTCAGCTGACACGGAGGTGAGCCGCTCAGGACTGAATTGTCAGTTTGGGTTGAACTGTGCCTTTAAGTTATGAAGCTGCCTCTTTTCACTGTACATTTCTACTTTTCTCTCAACAGCCCTCTAATGAACCACCAGGCCATTTCAGTCCATTTCCTGTCTTTTGTCAGCGTCACGCCATTTCAGCGCACATGCTGCGAGTGCTTCTGCCTCCAGCCTCTGCTGGTCTTACTGCCTGTCTCCACGGCTGAAAAGCGGAGCTGCCCTGGTAGTGAAGCAGAGTGCATTATGGGTCGTTCCACGTGCCTCAGTGGGTGGCGGACAGCCTGAATTAGTGCCAGTAATGCCTTAGGCTGAGCAACAGGGCACTCACAGCCTAATCAGGTTATCTGGGAGAAGAGGCGCAGCGGCATGTCTGCAGGGGTTTGAAAGGGTAGTTGGAAGGACAGGAGGATGGTGACACAGCTCTCAGAGCGGAGTGATCCTGACCAAGAGGAAGGCTTAGAGACAGGACAGCCTGTTCAACAAAACTTTGAAGAAAATCGCTCTGAACTTAAAGCAGTAGGGTAGAAAGAGCTTTTTTTCCCCCTCCACACCATTTTTGTGAAGCTTATGTAGACATGTTCTAGAAATACAGAGCAGCTGCTTGAGTAACCAAGCAACAACTTCAACCGGGTACATATATGCATGACTTTCAACATGGCAAGGTACTGTCGCAAATGTAGTTAACTAGACAATTATGCATGTGAAATAGCGAATTATAGACCACAGGTGTTATCGGTGGAGTGCACTGGTGTGTGACCCCAAGGCATGAAAATGTTGTGGTCATATTTCTTATGGGTAAGAGCTATTATAAAGGCGAAAGGTTTGTTTACTTGAGGTGTAGGCAGCAGTGGTGGTGGTGGTGTGTGTGTGTGTGTGTCGTTTATCTCCTGCCCACATACAGGGACTAAGTGCACATCAGGCCTGTTTTCCTGTGTGCATGGCAGCGTAGCCTGCTCTCCAAAGCCCAGGAAATTACAGTCCAGCCAAGCAGAAAACAGGAGTGGGATTTGGACAACAGGCTTCACCTGTCTCAGGTCCTGCGCTCATAAAGTTACAGCTACTGTAAATGAAGAGAACTGTTGACTGTTCATGTGTGGATGGATGTGCATGGATGTGCATATCTATATGTACAGTATGCATGAATTACTTGATAATTTTATGTTTTTTAAGGATGACGTTATATATTTCCATTTACTATATCACCAGTGGCTGAACTTAAGCAGTTAGCCCACCCGACAAATGCAATGTAATTTTGTCTAAAATGGTTGAAATATAATTTCAACCAATAAATTTTCACCTCTGCACGTCTACTGGTTCACTTTCTATGGTTAGCATTTTGTGTTAGCTTAGCATAAAGTCTTGAAGTCTAAAGGAGTCATTAGCGTAGCCTCGGAAGCTGTCTTATTTACACAATGTATCGTGTATTTGTAGAAAGGTTTTTTTGTCAACTAAACTAAACTAAACTAGTTTCTCACCCCTCCACCGATCCCATAACACGTTTTATTGGTTTACTTTTTAAACGGTTCCTCCTCACACTGTAGGAGGCTAAAACTGAAGTCTTAATTGTGAAAATCCGTTCTACTTTCCCCTTCGCTCTTCTTTTCCACACTGTCAGCCTGTCAGTACACAACCATTCCTCTCTCCCATCTGTCCAGCTGTATAACAAATAAATAAATAAATAAATACAAAATCCTTCTTTTTTTTCTCCCTCTCCGTTCGACCATTTCTCAGCTGGAGGTGATAATGGTGGTGGATGCACACCGCCCCAGAAACGCTGCGTTCTGCTTTGCAGTTCTTTTGGACAAACTAAACTGCGTTTGCTTTATTTGACCTTGGTTGGAAGTTGGTTTCTAAGCTGAAGTTACAGTCCAGCATCCTGACTGACAGATGGAAGGAGTGACGCTGTCTTGGTAAATAGCTTTCCAATGTATTAAATAAATGGCTAATTATTGAATTATTGCACTCGCCTGTTTCCAAATGAAGGCACATGTTGATTTCTAGTCCTGTATGTGACTTCATACATAAACACATACAGTGTGAGCATGCAGTAGGTGTATAAACATGCATGTATGCTTGGGCATGTACACACACACACACAAACACACACACACACAAAACAAACAGACAAACACACCATTGTATTTAACCACCAGCAGAGCCAACCACAGGATCTCCCCTTTATCACCAAGTCACTGTTCTAATACCTCAGCAACTTCACGGATTAGGAAGGAAGAAGAAAAAAAAAGTCTCTTGAAAAGGAGAAAATAGACAGAGGAAAAAGTAAAAGCCAACAGGACAGATGGAAAGGGAAGCAATGAGTTGAAACTGATGAAACAACAAGTTTGTAGAGGCATCAGTCAGTTCCTACATGTGCTCTGAGGTAGAAGGATTCTCATCAAAACGAATTCGGCAGCAAATCACGGGAATTATATGTCATGTCGGCAAAAATGAAAAGCCTGCAGCAATTTACAGTAATGCTTATACAGTTAAGTATAAGCAAGTAAGTTTAATGCATACCTGAAAACCTGTACTAAAGTGCTTTTCAATTAGCGTGTTATCTGTTCCTTTTGGAACCTGAGGCAATTACACTCAAAATAAAAATAAATAAAAGAACTACTGCCTGTTTCCTCTGCACTCAGGGCTGTGCATGCTGCAGCGTGCACGGGGCTTGGCACGGCGTGTGTGGAGTGCTTCGAGGAGCACGAGGCTGTATGCAGCTTCCCTGGTCGTCATGTAGTTTGTACGCAGCTCCTTACCCAGCTGCAGAAAGAAGTCATACCAGCTGATTTATTCATGCACTGTTTGAATAGAACATGTGCACTGAGGGCCGGATTGTCCAGAATGTTGTAAAACACCAGCATTGGCTTCCACTCTGCAGATCCATACTGTCAACATGTGTTAATCTCCGCTTTCATTTTTTCATTCTGAATTTTGGAGCAGAACTCTTTTTGGGGACCACAGTGTGGCAATTTGTTTCATTATTTTTAACACAGCGGAAGAGTCTCTTGATTTATCTGTAGGAAAAATGGCTAATTGCTGTAATGATGGTGATGCAAAACACACAAAAAAGCAAAATAATCAAAAATAAGCTGCACTGGCAAATGAAAAACTTGCATGCATGGTTATGGTATTAATACCATCACGTAAAGTCTGCATTGACTGCCTACAAAATAGGACAAAATAAGTTTGTTGTTATTATAGTGAGTCAGAGGCAGAGTGCTTCTGAGTCTGTTTCCATGGGAACGACCTGTCAGAGCATGCCATCATTTGACAGCTGCTCTAGCAAAAAGGGGGTAAATATAAGTACAGATATGTTTTGTTTTCATTTATTTTTTATTTTTTATTTATCCTTTTTCACGCAGTTTTTTAAAGTCGAACTAAAGGTATACTGGTTTGTACGGAAAGTGTGTCTAGAAAAACTCAAAAAGTGACTGACAGCACCGCACATTTATTGAAAGCTGAGATAGACTATTTAAATTCTAAAATTCAAAACAGCTGTCATTTGCCAGCTTGGCCTTTCTGGTGCGAAGGTGGGTCCATATGGTCTTTAGCGAGCCCTTCCTACGTCACTGTGTGCTGTGGCATGACAGACAGGAGAGGAGGAAAAAAAAAAAAAGAAATAAAAGAGAGGGAGAGGGGGAACAGAGTGTGGTGCCTTTCAGATCTGCTGTCAAAGGACATCACAAGGGAGGCTGCCGCTTTCTACTGCAGCTCACAGGCTGCAGCACTGGGCACCGAGGCACAAAGCCCAAAGAACCGCAGCCAAAAACACGACCGACACCAAATAACTGGCTTTATTTATTTATTTCTATTTTCAAAACATATGCTGGTTTCCCCTTCAAAAACAACAATTTGAGATGATGAATGGTGAAGCCTTATACTTCCTTTCTGAACAGGGTGATGCCATTTCGAACTGTAAACGAGTCCGAGCAATTAACCTGTACAAAACATATCCATCCATCCATCCTTTCATCCATTATCCACCATTTATCTGGGACCAGGTCAGCCATCATAACAGGATAAGGAGGGCTGCCCAAGTGTGTTTTTTTTTTCGTCATCTCCTTCTGAGGCTTCCCGAGGTGTTTCCAGGCCAGCTGGGATATTTAGCACCCCCGGCGTGTTCTGGGTCTGCCCCAGGGTCTCCTCCCAAGTCGGACGTGCCCAGAACTCCTTCACAGGGAGATGCCCGGGAGGCATCTAATGAGATGCTCGATCCACCTCAACCGGCTCACCCTATCGCTGACGGTGAGCCGGACCGTCCTGCAGAGGAAGCTGATCTCAGCTACCTGTATCGGGGATCGCATTCTTTCAGTCACTCGCTGAAACTTCTGACTTCTGAATGTAAATTAACCAGTAAATCAAGAGGTTAGCCTTCGTGCTCGACTCTGTCTGGTCCGATGGCTGCAGAGGCGGCCCGATCGGCCTGAAGACCTCCAGCTTCCATTTTACCCTCACTCCTGCAAAATATACTGAGATCCTTGAATGCCTCCATTTGGTGCAGCACCTCACTCCCACCTAAATCCACCTTTTTCCTACAAATAATCACAGCCTTGGACTTGGAGGTTGCCGACCTTCATCCAGGCCACTTCACATCCAGCTGCAGACCGTCCCGGTGCACGCTGGAGCTCGCAGCCTGATGATGCCAGCGAAGCCACATCATCCACAACGAGCAGAGACAGAACACTCAGCTCACCATTACTGGGCTGACTTTGAGTCATCTCACTGTGCCTTAAAATCCTGTCCATGAAAACTGTGAACAGGAGCGGCGACAAAGCACAGCCTTGATGGATCCGTCCATCCTGCCAGGCGGGGCGGAGGCCTTGGCAAAGTGGACCTTGGTTATAAAACCTGCAAAATTTACATAAACCTGAGGCTCAAGAAAACTTTTTAGAAATAGATCAAACTAAATAAAAAAATCAATGCTTCTCAATGAGGGTTTCATCTGATAGAAATGTAATTCTTTTCAAGCATCTCACATACCTGAAAAGAAATGTAACTAATGTTAACTTATGGTAAACAATTCAGTCGTCAATAAGCGTCCGCCAGACAATTTGAATTGGTTAATAGAAATAATGTATGCTTTCAGTCTGCCTCAAATTTCAGCCTCTTCACTGCAGGCACGTACAGACGACTCACTATACTTGTTGCTGCGATGACCTGCATTACTGAGGGTCACCTCTCTACCTGTGTAAACAAGACTGTTATTTATCACTTCACGTTCTATCCTTCCTTCGTTCTAAGCCAATTAGAGCTCTGCTACTCCCGACCCGACCCAAGCTTGTCGTAACCACGGTGATAAGCCCCA
>OMLF01032165.1:2603-18140 GCA_900302615.1 Holocentrus rufus
TTAACAAGCTCTTCCCCCTTGTCAGCAAGACACACATATATACACACAACAGCAGCTATGCACACACACACACACACACACACACACACACACACACATACTGGGCCAATGCTTAATCTCCAACATCTGAATCCAAAAAGCAATTAAAGCATGTCTTTTCAACACTGTGCTGCACTTTGTTTATGATTTTATGAGTCATAAATGCAAATGATTATGATATAGGCGTTCCAATGAATACACAATGTAAAAAATGCTTGTGACGTGAAAAAAACCACAACAATGCAAAAACCTGTTCTTCTGCTTATGACAAGAATACAGCAGAAGACAGTAAACAAGCAAAGTAAACAAGAAACTGTATGACGAGTCCTACAAAATATGACATGGAGTATTGTAACTATTATAATTAGTGATGATTGTTGAACTGCAGTTTTTAAAGATATCTGTAAATGTTACTGTGATGAAAGCACATGTTGAATTGATTTTTGGAGACGACTTGGAGTAAAGAAAGCTTTACAGTGAAGTATGTGAAATTGAAATTTTCAACACAGTCAGTCGTCAAAATGGCATAAACTAGGAACATATGGACCAGTTGAAAATAACTAGTATTTTCCTTTATGGTGAAGCACAGCAAAATGAACTCATCATTTCCTCTTTGTGACAGAGACCAGAGTGGATGTTAAAGAGTCTGTTCGTGGCCAAACTATCTTCATCATCCAGACCATCCCCAGGTGAGGAAAGAAGGGCTGGGCAGTTAAAGATATTTAAAAATGTGTCTGAGTCCAGTGCAGAAGCGCTACCTGCAAGAATGATGTTCCTGTCATTGCCGAAATCCATTTGTTTGCATGGCATAGCACTTGTTTGCAAGCTCATGTTATCTTTTTTATTTATTTATTTGTTTATTTCAACATCATCAGAGATGTCAACACAGCCATCATGGAGCTGCTGGTTATGGCCTACGCCCTCAAGACCTCTTGTGCAAAGAACATCATTGGGGTCATTCCTTACTTCCCCTACAGCAAGCAGTGCAAGATGAGAAAGAGGGGCTCAATAGTGTGCAAGTTGTTAGCTTCAATGTTAGCTAAAGCAGGTAAAGACAACACGTATTTACATAAAACAACTTTTGTTTTCGTCATGATGCGGAACAGTTGTGCCGAGTGATTTAACGTGTCCACAGTGTCTCAAATTGAGAGAAAGAACAATTATTGATACTGTGCTCCACCTTTATTTTTGGCTTGCCATCTCTCTGTCATCTGTCTTTTATTCCAAAGGATTAACACACATCATCACCATGGACCTGCATCAGAAGGAGATCCAGGGCTTCTTTAGTTTCCCAGTGGACAATCTGCGCGCCTCGCCGTTCTTGCTTCAGTACATCCAAGAGGAGGTGATAATCCCATTCTAATGGCTACTTCATATTTTGAAGTACAGGTGTTGGAAAGCACATTCACACTTACACCACACGCAGTATCAATCAGTGCTTCATGAATTGAAATCTCTCTTTTTTTGTCTTGCTAGATCCCTGATTACAGAAACGCGATCATTGTGGCAAAGTCTCCCTCAGCCGCCAAAAGGTAACCATTATAAAACAAATTTCAGTCAGCCAACTCACGGATAAAGTTATGGAAAGCATGCCCAGATATAAGTACGTACAGCACAAATAACTAGTTTGGTGTCTAGGCTCTGACTGTCTCACTCTCTGTGGCCTACTGAGCTTATGTGATCAGAGCAGAGAGTGATAGGATATTCCCTCCCCTTTGGAGGAATATTCAGAGCCCACAGGTGGATGCTGGGGTGGAGATGGGATGTTAACTGAGCAGCAGGCAGTGAGCATGTGGTGCAGCAGCAGCAGCAAGGCAGAGTGTTATCTAGCTATCTAGTGTAGCTATATGTGTTAGCCAGGCACCAGCCGCCGTGTGTCCATGTTTGTGTGTGACGTGTTTTTTGAAAAAGACGATGATGGGAAAAATAAGGACGTCTTCCCAATTACACCACTGCACTCTGGCTTTTTCTTCTTTTCTTAGAGCTCAGTCCTATGCCGAGCGGTTGCGTCTGGGTCTGGCCGTGATGCACGGGGAGGCCCAGTGTTCAGAGTCGGACATGGCTGATGGAAGACACTCCCCACCCTGTGTGCGCAACACCACGGGACACACAGGACTGGAGCTTCCCAGTAAGACCTCCTGTAGATCCCAGTGGAGCTCTGTTGATTTTTTTTTCCAGGTTTTTTTGTACAGAGTGGTAGGTCGCTGGACAATTAATGCCTGGCGAGTTTGCATTAATAACCTGTCTTTGCCTGATGTGTCTCCCTTGAGTTAGTGATATATTCCCTTTCATGTAGCATACCATAATCAAATTCAACAATTTTTTTTAATCATTCCAATTAGTTTAACATTCCAGTGCACTCATGATATAAATCCACCTGATAAACTAATATGGGTCTGATATTTGTGGGAACCCGTTCCAGGTGGTTCAGCAATTTCTCACTTAAAACATCAAAAATTCCTTATGAAAGTAATTTTGTGTAACTGCATGTTTTAATTCCACAGATACACTATCTCTGTTGATGCTGCATCCTAAGTCTCAGAAGCTGCAACTCCTAACTTACACAGAGTAAAGTAGAAAAAAAAATAGAACCATATTCATTGACTGCGTTAGATTTGAAAATATCTATTTTTGAATAAGAAATACTAATGTGACTTTGGCATACGGATTGCAACACATTTACCCCGTCCATTCCTGGTAAGGCCATTTTAGTGGTTCAGTCTGAAACATGATCAGATGCTTGTGTCATTGGCAAATGATTCCAAAACGTATCGCGTCCAGTACTCGCTTTACCCATATTATTTGTTAATATGAATATTTCTATCCTAACTTGGGTTGCTACCATTGACTTAAAAAATCCTCCATTTAAATAACTTGGCACTGTTGTTTCTCCCAGATTGGTTCAGCTATAATGGTAATGTTATGCTCAGTTAATAATTAGTCCTAGTCATCGATGTAATACTGGGTTGTCATTTCTTTTCAACGAGAACAAGAGGATTTTCCAAGTCTTGGTGTCATGTCTTTGTCATGTCAAGTCTTTGTGCATTTGTGTTAACATGGTGTTTATTTGTTGGTAATAGCAGGCAAACAACAAGCTCCGTTCCCTGGCATAGAGCTCCCAAGTACGACCATAAACTTAATTTACATCTGACTATGAAATGACTCCTCTTTAAATGGTTCCTCAGTGCTTGCATGTATTGATCAAGGGTTTTTGATGTATCTTGTAAAAATACATCTGGATTCAAGAATGGGAGGCAGACAAATGCACCAAAAGCATTATTACATACTTTACCTATTGAATTGTGAGAAATAGTAAGTTAATTATCTTGTGTATTCAAATTAACTATATTCCAGTCCATACTAAATATTATTAACATTGTGTGGTATAAACGACTCCAGACATGCAGTTCTACAAGATGGCCAAAAACCCTGAGAGTCCTTTTTTCCTTTTTGTTCTGGAACCCATAAATCAAACTAGAACCACCCCATAAATGTTTTTATTTTTATTTTATTTTATTTTCCCTGGACTCATCTTGCCAATCAACACGTCATGCACTCATATTGAACCTGCTCTTAAAAAACCCTGATTAACATTTGGTCTTCATAATTGCATGTCATGATAACAATGAAGCATGCTTATGAAACATAATATCTAACTTAGGAAAAGGACGTGGTTAATTAGACCACTAATATTCTTGTTATGAGGTGAATGGTTGGTAGGTTTATGCGTTGAATGCACACAGCCCAACAGTAGAATAGTTATGCTTGTCTTTGCCACCTCTCCTCACTGATAATAGTATGCTTTTCTTAGTAATAAATCCATAATATTTAGTGCAGTATTGCACATTTATTCCCGTGCTTGAGGTTTCGGGCACGCAGTGCAAACCTGTTGTTGATATTTGCCAATGAAATCCCTTCAGGCTTTTCAAATTGATCACAGGTTAAGATTAATTGATGAGCTTTTTAACTGAGGGGGTTCAGGACCTCTAAATGAATTTCAAGATTTCCTTCCAATGTCTCAGGTAATTGTTTTGCAACATCGAAACAAGCAGTGAGGACAACTTTTTTTTGAGAAGCGTGTATGCTCCTAACAACATGGCTTTGGCTATTCTCGGCTGATGGTGGTACAAGTCTAAATGTTTCACTGCCAAGTTCTCTGATGCTGTGAGACCCACGGTATTCAGCACAGTGTTCCGCAAGGCATGCTCCTCCTCTACTTTCTGCTTCTCTATCCATTTCCTTCCCAATTGGCTTAGCTGGCTGATTGTTTACCAGCTGACTGCATCCCTATCAAATCCCCCCTTGAGTCACTACATTTATATGCACACCAATATTTACAAGGCGGCTATCATTGTACTAGCCAATATAATTAAAGTTAAACCTTTAATTATGCTTCTTTAAATTAAGTCCCAATGCAGCCACTATTATTGGAGGATTGTGTTGACATGCAAATACCATACCTAATAAGTCTGCAACACTCGCCCTTCATTCCTTAAAATGTTGAGTCATTGTGTTTATCGTTACCTTTTTTGTAATTTTTAATTTTCACGCTTCACAAGTCTCATCAATGGATAACTAGCGGGAAAGTTTTGTGGAATGTAACAGCAATTCCATGGGACCGATACGACTATAGTTTCTATCAGGGGGAGTGTGGCTGTTTGTAGCCCGGGGTTAAAGGGAGTTGATTTAGTAGATATGTGATCCATGTGTTGGGATCCGTGGCAATCCTCACAAATACAGTTGGACTGGCAAAGAAAGCTGTCCTGATATTGATACTTTAATGATATAATATTGGTTTTGTAGAATTGGCATCTTCGTATATCCATTGACTAGCATATGAGATTTAATGCGATTCTTGTGTGCATGTAAAAGTAGTCGCTGACAGCAGTAATGTTCATCTGAGGGCAGACCTTGAACATTGGCAAGTGTGTGAAGAAATCTTCATCAGTGCTTGTCAGCTACTGTTGTCCTCTTCTTGATGGGTGTGAAACAAGATCGGCTGGTGCATACTGGTTCATATGCAGGCTGCTGCCATTTTGCTGGCACAGCCGCGGGCGGAGATGGTGTTGTTAAGGCAATTACACATTGCCTGATTGGGTATCCTGGGCAGAAAATCCCGTCATTTAATTTTGCATGGCATGTGCTATAGTAAGTTTGGCATTTCAGTTTAATCTCATAGGGACAGGTGGGGTAGAATGGGGGGAAAATTTTAAGAAATAGTAACTCTGGCTTTTGATTAAATTTGATAACGTATTTATGATTGACTTTGTCCCATAATTTGGGGGTGTATATTTGTCAAAAGCAACTAAAAAAAAATTTTCAACCCATCTTACCCAATCTACTGAGATTTTTTTTGATTAGTTCAAATGGATTGTGCATGCAGTCTCAAAATGCTCTCACAGGTAAATTGTTTGTTTTCCTTTCCAGTTATGATGGCCAAAGAGAAACCTCCCATTACTGTAGTAGGAGATGTGGGAGGAAGGATTGCCATCATTGTGGTAAGATACTGCTGAGACACTGTGTGAGTGCCGGGCACTTTTAGACTTTACCATAGTAATTCAGCCGTCGCTTTCAGCTGCTCTCCTTCAGTCAGTAATTCCCCTTTTTTAGTTCTCATTTTCAGTTTTTCCCACAACTCTAGGTGGTTTTCATTTTAAGTGGTAAATTCATTTATCTGCTCCCTTTTGTAAATATCACATCAGTTATGATACTGAAAACACAAACAAACCTCAGTGCTCTGAATTTATAATATTACAACTCAAAAACAAGACTGGCAATGTAGACACCAACCAGAGTTCAAGTGCAAAAAGTAAATATTTATTTCACTAACGATAAAAAATGAGAGTACACAGAGTCCAATCAAACAGAGTAAAATGACAGGGAGCATCTATGCAGTGGACCATGAGACACCGACTGCCATTCCTCCATAACTGCTGACACACAAGCAAGAACTAAACTTAACATTAGACAAAAGTTGTAAGACGTCTTTACTGGTATGTATTTCCCCTAAAGACAAATGGAAAGGAAGTGCTAGACAAAATATAAACGTATACAAAAGTATTATTAGTGTGAGGAATCCCCCTTGTTCTGTTACAAGGGCTGATGTGTATCCAACTGATCAGAGCAGCCTTGAGAGAGAAATAGAAAAAGTGTAGTGTATTATTGTTACTTACACCTCGGTATGTGGTTTTATTTTTCTTTGTTTCCCCAGGATGACATTATAGACGACGTGGAGGACTTTGTGGCAACTGCAGAGATCCTGAAAGAGAGAGGAGCCTACAAGATTTACATCATGGCCACACACGGCCTGCTGTCTGCTGACGCCCCGCGTCTCATAGAGGAGTCTGCCATTGACGAGGTCAGTGAATGACTGTGTGTGAATGGCCTAAACCATTTTCATAATGTGCTAAATCATATAGATTAGTATGGGTGGAACATTAAATTAGCAGTGCAATATATCACGATACTTCCTCTTGTGATACATTATCGGTAGAGTCTCTATATTAAATTCGTATTTAGATACCGCCTTATATGATTCTATGAATTATTTCAAAATTGGGTTTTATATATACCTTTTTACATAAAACGTACATATGTCGGTGTGGATATTAAAGCCCTGAAAGGAATTTTGATTCTTACTTATTGAAAATTTTATTAGCATTTTCTAGTTTTTTTTTTTCTTTTTCACTTACAGGTATTGTGATGTATCATAGCTAATTATCTTACAGTGTATCACATATCGCACAATCGCCTGGATCGTGATACCATTGTTATCGTGGGTAAAATATCGCGATAGTATCATATTGCCAGTGACCCAGTGATTCCCACCGCTACTGATTAGTATTGAGTCAGAATGAAAATGCTCTTGGGCCTCGGCACAATGGAAAACCACCGGCCTAAGCTTCTCTCTGTCTTTTTCCCTTCCTTCAAATCACATTTATGAGGAAGCAAAAGGAAAAGTCACAAGAGGAGAAAAATGTCGAGAGGCAATCTGAAAGGCAGCCAAAAGTAGCTCCTGGGCTTGTGCTCACTCACTACCTGTGATCTGTTCATTATCACTTCACTGGGGAAGTGGGCACTTCTGCCTCATGGAAACTTTCACAGTCTTACAGAATGAGTTTAGTTTACACTGACCTTTGGACCAGAACAAGGAAAGGAACATTATACACCACAATTACATTTCAGTAAATACAGTTCCTCCAGTGTACAGAAAACAGATTTAGTTTAACTCCACCAACACAAGTTTAGTTTATCACGTTCACATTATTATACTGTTTTATATCTTGACTGGTGATGTTTATTTCATTTGCTGTCAGCTCATACATTGATGGCCCTGAATTGCATATTTCTAACACTTTGATGATATATGTTAGAAATATGCAATATTTTATTCCACTACACAGCTCCAGTGTCATGTAGCTGTCCCAGACTGATCAGAGGATCAGAGACAGTCACAGTTTCAGAGCTGACTTGGTGTACACGACAGCCAGTAAAGCATTTCCTCACATCAGAGATTTTCAAACATGTTTACATTTTGTCAACAGAAAATCTGCCATGCCCTTGTAGTCTGAGGCGCGGGACACACCAAACAGACATCAAAGAACACGTGCCAATCAAGAGAAACCGCCAGACTGTCACATCTCTTGCTAAAAAACTGTCCATGAATGCCGAAATGCACGCATGTTCTGCACCTCCACGAGAGGAAATAATTCTCGGTGCCAGAAGGAGGCAGTAGTCTTAAAAGTAAACCGGAAGCCTTAAGATCACTAGCTTTGCATTTTCACACCACTTTGAATCATTTCAGCTGGTTTTGTTATGAACTCACAACATGTCTGATGAGAAGTTGCTACTTGCTTTTGCACTGTCAGGCTGAAGGTCCTTTGCATGTGGAAACCACAACTAGCTCTAACTGGTCAGCTAGCTAGTTAGCTCAATATCACTACAACAGGATTTTCATTTCTTATCTCATGCCCTGATTTGTGTAGCCTGGAGAACCACTCGGAAGCCAATCCATGTGCAGCAAAAGCTATCAAGAACGAAACCAGCCTGAAGAGGTGGAAACTGAAAAAAAAGAAAAGAAAAGAAAACAACACATCGTCATGGTTTATATATATAATTTGCCTATAAGCCTCGCTGCAGCTTGGGTAATACATGCTGCTGCCTCCATCTTTCTCCTTCAAATCCAGCATCTAGCTTTTTGTCTTTTTCAGCATGAACAAAGCACACAATGTTTTGAGCACACAAAATAAGTGCTGCGAGCTACTTTTCCTTCAAGCACCATTTTAGCACAGTCAGGTGAAAAGCAGCTTGCGTGCGTTTTGGGATGGCAGCTGTGTAAAAAAACGGGTTTCTCACAGCCAAATTTAAGCGAAGAGTCTAATGTGTGATCCTGCACCTGTGCCAAGTGTGCACCTGTTAGGCAGACAAGAAACTACAGGAAAGAAGGTCATTTAATGTGAGCAGCACAGATTTTGAGTCTTTGTACTGACTGGTCTTTCAGGTGGTGGTGACAAACACAGTTCCCCACGAGGTGCAGAAGCTGCAGTGTCCCAAGATCAAGACCGTGGACGTCAGCATGATACTGGCTGAGGCCATCCGCCGCATCCACAACGGAGAGTCCATGGCCTACTTGTTCCGCAACATCACTGTGGACGACTAAAGAAATGGAGGGTAAAGAGAGGGTAAGAGAGAGAGAGAGAGAGAAAGGGAGAGCGAGATAGAGATAGAGAGGGCTGATTCGGATCTGGTGCTAAGGCATCTGAGGGCAGGTGTATTTCTCTGTTTTCATCCTTTTTCCTCTCCAGAGTTGTAAATACATGCTACATACATATATATGCTCAACTGGAGGAGAGAGTCAAGCCCTCAGTAATTCAAATTTATCACAAAAAACTGTAAAGTCTGACATTTTTCAGTGCCAGAAATATATCTTGGCATTAGTAATTAATTTTAAAACAGCAGAAAATGACATATGTTCCACTGATAGCTTTGGTGCCTTTTTGTCACCCTTTAGTGGTATGTGAGGCACTGATTCCCTCCTCATGTCGTTGGTTTTCCGACTTGAACAAAAGATGCTGCACATGAAAAATGCAAATTAGTTTTGGCATCTAATGAGGAATCACATTGCAAATGACTGATCCTTAAGCTGCAAAGGAGAAGCACTTCATGCTTTCCCTCCTATTTTCACCCAAACTCTTGCTGGCCCTCAGGACCAGGGCTGCTTAGCACTGTGACTACTTTGCATTTAGATGGGGTTTGTTGTTTACCAGCTACAATACAAGACTGGGTGAGTTCCTGCCTACTGGCAACCAAACCATTTTAATGTTTATGCACCATTTTTTTTTGTGTGTGTCTGTGTGATTTGCACCGTTTTTCACAATGGTCTTATTTGTGAGTGCACGAAAATGTTCTGGAGGGATATGTGTTAACAAATGAGTCTTTGTGGTAAAGTCTCCATCTGAGAAAATGAGTGGGGTGTTCTTTTTGATGTTAATATATTGGATCCCTGTGTCTCTTGACTGAAAATATAAATTACGTAATACTGTGCTTATTGTAACTGGCTGAGGTTAACTGTTACCTGGCAGGTTATCTGAAAGTGAATGCACATTGAACAGGATTTGCATATATAGCTTGATGTTATACAACAGATTATTGTATATCTGCCTATGAGAATATCTTGTATTATTAGGACTTGGACACCTTTTCTGGACCCTGTGAGTGAAATTCAAAGTGATGCTCAAGGGAAATTAGTATACTTCTATGCTGATTGAGCCTTACGCTCAGGGAAATATGCTTTACAAGCCAATGCACAATTATTTGTTTTTTGCAAGTGTCATTTTTGCAAGTCTGTGTGCCTGTTTCACTATAACAGCTGTTTGTTTAGTGTTTTGCATTCCAAACAGCGATGCTGTACGCCTCTGCTTTTTACCATTTTTTTTTGTTTTTGTTTTTGTTTTATAGATTTTGGTTCATTCATGATATACTCAGATGGTTGTTTAACAGCTCAACGCTGACACAAAGGAGGGGATTGTCTATATCAAACATTGTTGCTATGTCAACCTGAATCCACGTCTCCAATTAGCATATTGATTTCATGATGTCCTCTCTGTATTCACTCTTCCCCTGACTTGTCTGTGGTGGTAGAGGGTTTTATTATTTGAATGCTGACATATTTTGTTGGGCTCTGCAGCACTTGTTTATGGGAATGAAAATAAAATGTTTGGCTTTGAGTTGTTTTGTCTCTCACAAACAAGGAATGAACTTTTCTCCACATTTTCTGCAACATTTTTACAAGATTGCCAAAGTTGAGTTCGTCTTAGCTGGGAATAGTAGACCCCAACTTTAATACTTTTTTCATGACAGTAGTACAGAGTGAGAGTGTTCAGCTGACTAGATCTAGTTGATATAGTTGACTTGATACTGAAAGTATCATATTTATCCTACTTCTCACTGCATATGTTGGCGGTGAAGTTTTGTATGAAGCTGACAGAGGGAAGCAGAAGTTCCTATCTTTACACAGCAAACCATCATGCTGCATGGCAAGCTGTCATATTTCTTTCCTCTTAACATTTGCCTTGTAAAACCAAGGCTGAATTATAGATTAGCTGTGATGCAAGAAGTACACAGATCCCTTTGCTTGAAGTAGTTTGAAATAGTAATACTGTGGTTGAAAAACATCTGCGCTAGTTCTTGATTTTAATATTTAAGTAGTTGACTTTAAAGTTTCAAAAGTACATTGTTAACACAGTGACGTTTGTCCATGCAAAGAAGAGCTTCTATAATGCAGCCAGGTGTGCGGTTATTTTTGGCCTGATTGTTTCCTCTTGATGCTGGCTGCTCTGAGTCAAATAGCAAAGAATATCTGAGGGCTGATCTCATGATTGTCATTCAATCTTTATTTAAATCTTGAAAATATTACAAAAAATATACTTGAAAAGGTTGCTATTTGTTTTGAAATGTAATGTAAAAAACGAAAATACTTGATTAGTGGACATGGAGGCCTATCTCCGACCTGGACGTGCCGTACTTTAGTGAATCTTAGTATTATTCTTAATGTTAATATTTCACCCACTCCAGTTATTCCATAATTGTTGGTATACTGAACACATATAGATACAACTAAAAGCACATACTGTATTCCTCTCTTTTCCAGTGTGTTTAAAAACACCGACAATGCAGTCAACTTTACAAAAACAAGAACCATGAACACTTTACGTAGAGCAACAGTCAGAGACCCTGTACTTGTTCCAAACTTCTCAGGTACATATCTCACACTGAGGAGCTTTGACCAAGTCTAGGGGCAGAGACATGCATACAAACACTCAACATCTATAGCAGAAAACAAGTTTTTTGATTTAGATTTGCCTTATGACAGAGACAAAAAATCAGGAGGAAGACATTTCTTCACGTCAGCAATACATAGATTTTCATTGCCTAATGCCCATCTAAAATACAAGAGCAGCATGGCTCATGTTACAAAACCTTCTAATTGAGGCCTATGCTCCCTGCAAACCTGAAAATATTAATCCGCACCTGATCTGTAAAAAGGGGGGGCCTCCCTCCCTGTCTCTGTCCATGCGTCGAAGAGGGATGACTCTGCTTGTCTGAGTCACTGCCGCGCTGGTGGAGACAGCTGTGAGTTTAAACGGGACACAAAGAGGAACCAGAGAGCTGATAATCATAGGTCACTTCCTTGTCTGACCCTGGGGAAACAATGCACCTTGTCTCTGAGCGTGGCTGGAAAGGGGAAGCATATCTTTCTCTCAGTCCTCTCTGTGTCTGTGTTGGCTTGCAGCCCTGTACTGTGGTTTCAACGGTTGGGAAGATTTTTTTTTCTTTCCCTTTTATTTGGTAGCCATTCATCTGCATGAATCGTCACCAAACAACATCAGACCTGTCAAACGTGATCAACTGATCCACGAGACCAGTGATGTCCAACTGAAGATAAAACTGATCTTGCTGAATTTTGAGGCAGCTTCTCAAAACATTATCAGATGGTATCACTCTTATATAAGATTATACAGGATTAAAATTACAGAATCCAAATTGTCAGTCTGTAAAAGGACCTTTATCTTACTGTCTGCTGGACAGATAACTGCGATAATGTAGTTGAGCTAATCACATTTAGCCAAAAAACTGAATGAATGAGCATAAATGACAGCTTGTAAGTCATTTTTTATATATTTATCTTCACAAGTGCGCATTGTATAAGAATAAGTTTGAGTGAAAGAAAACTGAAAATCTACAAAATGGGAGTTGGTAAAAGAATTTTGTCCATTTACTAAAATGGGAAGTGAGGGTGGCGTGTGCGTATGTGTGACATAACCATATTGTATAACTGACATTTTGGAGGTGACAGGGGTTAATGTTGTTTACTTACAATAATTCAATTACAATTTCAGAAGATTTTTTTTTTTAACTTTATACCTTGTACATGACTACCCATTATTAGCTGTTAGAATCTACATGGTGACTTAGCCTGATGACATGTTTTGACAAATTGATATGGTGTTGGTTCAACATCTTTAGTCTATCAGTTTCTTTCGTTTTCTTGCATGTCATTCCTTTTAAGGCGCCTCAAGTGCGGTTTGAGAAATCTTGTAAAGTCTACATGTGTTAGGGACCATGCACATCAATTAGTGTGAGTGACCACTAGAGGGCAGTGCAAGCCAAAACAGGGTGTTAAAGTTAAAATTGATGTTGAGATAAATTATAGAAGTCTGGAAATGCAGTCATTCATTCTGGGTTAAATGTAGAAAAAAAAAGAAAATTGCTCAATAATTACTTCAATAATAATTCACACTAACTAATCAAATAGAAGTTCTTAGTTTCTTAAATCCCTACCAGGTTGACCAGTCAGAAAAGAGGGAGCAAGCTCGGATGGACGTAATGCAGTGTAATTCAATGATGTTCGCTACAAAACAGAGGAATGTTTTCATCACTGGTGTGTGAAAAGTTGTACAGTTGTTTAACAAAATGAGATTTTAGAGTACTGCATTTTCAGCCAGTCCATGTTGCTTTAAACTTGATCTCAGTTTATGATGGTAGGCAGGTGTTAAAAAAAAGAAAAAAAAAAGGTTTTACTTTAATCACTCAATAATTTTACGTTTTTACACCTCCACAGTAATGATTCGATAACAGCAGCACAAGGTGTCCTGGCATGAACCTGCGGCGTCCTGCCTTTGAATCCACTTTGTCCCATATCACCTATCACCTTCCCCCTCTGTGCCGGCCTTCCTGTCACTCTCTTGTCAACTGTCGAGCAAAGCAAACATCCTCAGAAATAATCGGTGTGTACAGAGTGGATGACTAATATGCTAAACATGCTCATAGCTGTAAAGGTCTGTTGAATTTTGGCTTCAGTGGAAGAGACTGGGTCATCTTTCCAAGGAAAAAATATTTTATTTGTCTTAGCTGGAACATGGAACAAGAAGCCAAACATCACTTCTCTTCACTTTTATGGTGAACAGAAATGTGTCCTCCAAGCTGTCAAAACATAAAACAGAAATATACAGATTTGAAATAGAAAACAAGTATAAACAGTAAATCAATTATGGTAATAACAAAGAAACAAGTGCAAATGCAGAATAATTTACATAAGTAAACTTAAAGTGCACAGTAAGTATTACAAAGCAGCAGTCACAAATTGTAGGATGGGCTGCATTGAAGTTCAGACCAAAATATTTGCTATGCTTCTATCACAAAGCTAATTATTTTTTAAATGCTTTCAGTGAAATGCCCATGTTATTCATAAGAAACATCTTATGCATCTACAAGACTTTTGCACAAATACCCATGACTCAACATCTTCACAGTTATTGCACTTTTTTTTAACATCAGCGATACAAAAGCCATACAATCACTTTACATATGGATACGAGTGAAGACTGAGTTTAGGAAATGTCATGCTGTTTACATACAGTCACAATTTGTTACAATGTGTGTTTTTTTTTTTTTTGGTGACACATAATGACATTCTTATTAAGCCTCATTGCAGTATTCTTTCAATGTCCGACACAGTTGTTCAGTGGTATTCTTGCATTCCTTCATGGGGACGTTTATCTTCATCACTAGATGTATCCTCCTCATCGCAGCATTTCTGTGGTGGTTCAAACACGAAGGCAATCCAGGCACTCCAAATATAAAAAAAAAATGTAACAGCAAGAAAGGAAATGTTAAAATCCTTTATAATAGTGTCTAAATCATTAAAAGGTTTTGAGTATATGGATATGGCCTCACCTATATAGTTGCAACAGCCGATAGGAGGCAATCACATGACCCAGAAAATGTTATGACAGTTAGGGTTGGGTACCGTTTACATTTGAACCAGTAACCGTGCAAGTACCAGTACCTGGAATTCAGTACAGGTACCCAACAGAACCTTTTTTCAGTACATTACTCTCTCTGTAATGACAATGTAATGTAATATCAGGTGTAAAAAATAAGTCCAAACTTCTCAATTTCAACATTATTTATTTAGAACATTTTGTTGTGACACACCCCACAAAATAAAGCTCCTCCCTCTCCCCTCAAAGTCACTAGGGCCCAGTGTGAGAATGGCAGGAAGTTTTGCATTTCACATCTCACATATTGCAAGTTTGGAAAAGTGGAACCACGCTTGCGACTGTTTTCAGATCTCCATTGTCCTGTTGGACTTGAACAAGCTGTAGGTTTAAGTAAGGGGTAACTTTCTCTCTAACATATACTCTCTCACCCAGATGTGCACATGCAACAAGTGGTAAACTAGGAGGGATTTTTCGAAAGCCTTCTTATTAATATTTATGTGACTTCACAACAAAACCCACTCTCAAGGTACTGAAATTTGGCACCAATTGATCTAATGTGAATAGGTACTCGGCAGTTCTGACTTAATTTGGTCGGTACCCTTAAAAGTGCCGAGTTGGGTACCCAACCCTAAGACAAGTAAACAAATTGAAAATGATGAAAAAACATGAGAAGAGATTACACAGAAATATATACATTTGCATCATAAATGGAAAACAAATGCCAATATATAGGTTTTACACAGGCTGTGAGAAAAAAATTCTGGGGTGGTATTTTGTGAGGATGAGGACTTGAAGCCACCATCACCTCTCACCCAGTCAGTTTTAGCATTAACACATTTAACATTGCATCTGGATCGGTCCCTGTCCAAACCAGTCCCCTACATCCAACAAGGAAGCCCTTTTCTGTCTCTTTTTGGCAATTTTCTCTCTTCTTCTCAGCCTTGGTCTCTTTGTGCCTGAGCCTTTCAAGCGGTCCCACAGCATTACGAGATGAGGCAGCTGTTGGCCTTGTTGATGGGGGGTCGGTTGTTGTTGTCTTTGGGGAAGGTCTCCCTGCGTCTGCGCAGTGCTGGGCTGAGCCGTCTGGGCAGGTTGGCCTGCTGGAGCAGCTCCCTGAAAACCTCCATCACGTTGTCATTGTCTTTGGCCGAGGCCTCCAAGAAGCTGTTGTTCCAGTCCAGCTCCACTGTGGACAGCACGTCCTCGCTGGACACCC
>OMLF01032177.1:1756-15442 GCA_900302615.1 Holocentrus rufus
CAACTCCCCGCCCCCCTCCCTCATGCCTTCCCAATGTATTGCTCCATCTGCAAAGGCAAATGAAACCGAGCGCGGTCTGCTGTGTAGCTTGTGCCAGATTCATTTCCAGTGTGGATGGGGCTCACAGTGGGATTATGTCATGATGGCCCAAAACAATCAAACCCAGGCGTGGGACTGCAGACTGAATTGGTGCTGCTGCACTGAGCATCATCATCATAACCTTGAAAGACCTTCACTGGCAGAGAGTCGTGAGTCAGGAGGGCCTCTGAGCCATAGCTGTGCAGATAGCTCCCCCTGTTGGCCGCCCAGGGAAAAAAAAAAACATGGAGGAGCATCAAAGCGGCTGGGGAGGGATGTGCAAACTATCAAGGACATTAAGTAGAGCAGGACTCCCAAACTTTTTGAATGTCAAGGCTACAAGAATAGACAAACCTGAACCCCCACTTGATCAATCTGTGTTCTGGTGAGAACTATTTAAGAAACTGTTTGAGACAATCAGCTCAACTCAACCTCAGCATCATCAAGCCACATTACACATTGGAAATCGGAGCAGTTGTTAACCCTGGCCTCCATCTCAGGGACATGCTTGAAATAAAGAGAAATTTAACTCTGCCCACCCTTAAAACTATCCTATAGGGACGCTACAGCAGGAAAGTGCATCTGATCTTCATCACATGCTGAGAAACATTTCACAGGAACCCAAAGAGTCTGCTCAGACCTTCCTCTTTTGTGTTGAAGGAGAGGCAGTTGCCGAGGTCAAACAATGGAGAGGCTGACGGCTACCACAATCCTGCATCAGTGCAGAGGAAGTTTCTCCGGGCTGTTGAGACAGGTCTGCTAAGCGGCTCAATAAAATTCCAGCTGAGGCCCCTCCTGAGTGACAGCACAGTGAGAGACGAGACTCTGAAGTGAATGAGGCTGCCACTCTGGAGGGGGAGCGGCAGGAAAAGTTGAGGAGATCCACCAATAGTAGGGAAGGCCGCAGTTTTGGAAACACAGGCAGAGGTCCCAAATGCATGTGCAGCAATAGTGAACAGCCCAAACCCATCAAATGTAACTTAAATCAAACCACAACTGAAAACAAATTAGTGAGCCATATCGGCAAACAGTGTCTTGTGAACTGGAAGATTGACGGAGTTACAGTAGAAGCACTATGGGATAGTGGGGCACAGGCCACTTTCATCAGTGAGAGGTGGAGGGCTGAGTATCTCCCGCACACCATCATCAGGCCCATCAAAGAGCTCCTGGGACCAGAGGCATTAACTGGGACAGCAGCTAACCAGACTGAAATTCCCCTCAGAGGCTGGGTGGAAGTGCAGTTTAACTTGTGTAATAAAGACAGAGACACAGAGGCACTAAGGGTCCCTGTCCTTGTATCAGATGACTCAGGTGTAGCAGAGAGGCCAATAATTGGATTCAGTGTCATCGAGGAAGTGGTTAAAGCCCAAAGCCCTGAGTTTAGATTAGACCCGAGGGGGTCAGGGGGTGAGGGTGGGGGTGTCAATCATGTGCAGGATAGTGTGTAGCAGTGGACCTACACAGAAATAAATGTGCAATATTATCCTGTATGCCACACTCTCTCCTACTTTTCAAAATGTTTCCTGACATTTAACAACTTTAAATTAAAAATATGTCTATTATCTTTTATTCACATCTTTTCCTGTCATTATTTCAGTCACCGTTTCATAGGTGTTATAGTATTACCAAAACATCATTTTTTTCAGAAACTCAGAAAAGTTTTGTTTTTAAACTGACCGCCATGCACTTTGGATTCATCCAGTGTGGTTTTTTAAGGGCTTCATCAACTCAGGTGTCAATTTCTGAACCCACAGAGGAGCCTGAAATCCTTCAACTGCAGTTAAAACCAAAATAAAATAACCAAAACTCGAGTTACAAGGTTTTCAAATGAAAACAGTGTATCCCATTTGGTGGATACTTTCAGCCACACTGCATACTTTTTGTTGGCATAGGAGCCTCAGTGGGAACGGAGCCATAACCCTGGTGGTTTTAGTGCTTTTCCCAATCCATTAAGCTGTCAAGTGAAGGAGATGAGGCCAAGTAAATGAAGGGTTTGTAAACCTTGAAACAAGTCAGGTGTGGGTGGTACAAAAGTGTTGTGCCACTCAGTTTTAGAAAGTTGACTGGAATCATTTGAATCATTTTAGTAACTGCAGATGGTAAAAGACAATTATCTAAGATGTTAAGTGCAGTTTCTAAACAGGACAATTACTGAAAACACTATCAGTCTTTGAGCAGAATACCTACAGGGTGGTCTGGATTGAAAAGCTGTAATTATTCAGCAGGCTGTGGGTGATTCACAGTATCAGGTGACCCAGTTATATATTTTATAGTTATATCTAACAACTGTGATTATTATCTTTTACTGCCAACTGTCACTAGCACAGTGTAGAATATGTCACTTTAGAAAAGAGTCTGTTTCCTCTGCCATCTGTCTTGTGGAGGAAAACAACATACTAATTGTGTAATTTTTTACCTTAATAATATTTGTTCGGATATGCTTGCCTGAATCCACAAGCTATTTTTGAACTATTCCCAGCTTTACATCCATCCACTTCCACACAGTCATACCTCCGAGTGGCACAGCACAACTTAAGCAGCTACTTAACGACCACAGTCCGCTTATTCAAGGGCACTGAGATCACACTCCATTTCCCCAGCTAATCCAGGGATTCAAACCAACACTTGCCTGCTTTCTATAGAGCGGTGTTCTTTTCAATTTACTGGCTTAGGTATGAGGACGGTGAAAATTGTGGAAATATTGAGAGATCCATTCAATTACATTGGATTTTTAGTTATATATTATTATATTTTAGTTAGTCATTCCTTACACTGTATTGCATATGATGCAAATGCAAGGAGCGTCCAAATATACTTTTATTTTGAAAATTCATGACTAGTTTCCTTACTTCCGTGTTTGCGTGGTTTACGTCTGTCCTGCGTGTCTTGCTCTTGCTGCAGAGTTTACTGTTTTGAGATAAATAAACATGTCTCTGGAAGTGGAATCGGCAGAGTAAGTAGTCCAACTAAATATTTCTACCACGGAACGATTATAGAAGAATATACTGGATTTCTGTGCAGTACATTTTCTGCTACTGAGGCCTATTTCACCCTGCAATCCGCCACAGCAGGCAACTAGCATTAGCGCGTTAAGCTAAACTGGCTAACCGTAGTCAACCGCTTACCTTGTTTCTTTGCCAGTATGGTGAAGAAAAATAAACATAACTTAGTTATGGTGCTTAAATTAATAAATCGTCAGTATTTAGTCTTTTCTAAAGCAAAGCTGCTGATGTAACAGCTTTAAAATATGGGAACTAGCTGAAGTTAGCTAGCAGTAGCCACACTGCAAGGTGCTCGATCATGCGCAGATCAGACAGGCAAGTCAGCTATCTAATCGCTAGGGTAACAAACGTGTAACAGACACGAAGACAAATGCTGACAAGTGAAGTCAGTGATATTATTTGTTGACATGTTGAATGTTCGTGCTAATATAACCCTGCTCAGTAGCTGCACTTTCTAATGCCGGAATGCTTTGGCACGTTAGCTAGCTAACTTATGTTAACATAGTTATTAGCTTGTTATAACTGTCCAATAAATCCATCGTGGAGTTGCCAGAATGTTAGTATCAGCGGTGTCTGCTGGTTATCGAGACTTTCAGCCTCAACTGAAAGTCCATAATGGGACATTCTCTTGTTTTGTGGTTAATTGATGTCTTGCTGAAATGTCTGATTCTGACCTCTGATCATCATGAAAGATAATTTCCAGAGAAGGATTACATTACTATTACATGACTGTTTTGTCTATACTGATATAATCTCCAAACAGTCTGTTTCAGCACACACGCCGACACCTGGCTCTTTATCCAGTCACCTGTGTTATGTGAATTCTTTCAACCAGGCTGCCATGTGTAGCCAGTCTCACACTATCTCTGTTCTCCGCAGCGTGATTCGTCTGATAATGCAGTACCTGAAAGAAAACAATCTTCACCGGACGCTGGCAACCCTGCAGGAAGAGACCACAGTGTCTCTGAACACAGTGGACAGTATAGAGAGCTTTGTGGCAGATATAAACAGCGGTCACTGGGATACTGTCCTGCAAGCCATCCAGTCCCTCAAGCTGCCAGACAAGACCCTGATAGACCTTTATGAACAGGTGAGTTTTGGCTATACAGAAATCTAGCTGGTAAAGTAGTGAAAAGTGGCAGGTCAGTTTTTGAATTTGTGAGCCAGAGGGCAGGAGTACAGGTAGGTTTCTGTCCTGCTTTGAGTGGTTATGATCTGTGAAGTATACAGGATTGGTTGCATCATGGTTCATACTTTATTATATAATCCTTTGTGTAATGTAATTTCTGTGCTGAAATGTCCGCATTTTGCCATTTGAAGTGGTTCTTTTTTTGGTTAAGAGCAGAGCAGGAAACTTTTTCCACTAGCTTCAGTGTGCTTAAGTTATTTGTAGGTAAGACAAATTTAACTACCACTTTTCCAGCATGTGGATGGCGGCTGATGTTGGTAAAGATGGTGTGTTTCTCTAGTTATCACCTGGTGCTATCACCTAGCCTTTTCCCTATTATCAGTGTGAAGTAAGGCATAAAAATCAGAAGAGTAAAACCTGTGCAAAAGGGGATAAAAATTGGGTAAGATTAAAAGAAAAAATAATTACATTGAATAAAAACAGGGCATACAACAGAAGATTGAAAGGTTTTGGAATCTCCCTTTTCAAATATGTCAACTGATTTTAAAAGGTGATACTAAATAAGCCAGCCTGGTTACTTCAGACAAGGTGTTCAGTATTGTGGCGTTGATGGAAAGTTACAGTCACCTTTCATCAGACTGCAGGTCAGTCAGAAGGAGTCGGGTCGGTTTCATGTTTCCTCTAAACCTCTGAGTGTCTGTGCTGTGTGCTGACCAGGTGGTGTTGGAACTGATCGAGCTGAGAGAGCTGGGTGCGGCCCGTTCGCTCCTCAGGCAGACCGACCCCATGATCATGCTGAAACAGACGCAGCCGGAGAGATACATCCACCTGGAGAACCTGCTGGCTCGCTCCTACTTCGACCCCAGAGAGGTGAGTCCAAACCAAGACAGCAGTGAGCGAGATTTCCCACCTGATAAGATTCAGTTCAGCTAGAAGTCAAAAGTTTTATTTATCTATTTTGGATTACTTTCATAGGTGTGAAAATGAAAAAGTTTATAGAGAATACACACTGAATGAGGTTTAGACTGATGTATTGGTTAGCTAGTTTCAGGCTGAGACTGAGTACTTGTAGTCATGTGAAGTTGGATTTTTCTGGTAAAATGCTAGAAAAACTTAACTTGGTGTCATTTACGGTCTTCCAAAGAGTTTCATTTGTGCGTGGGAGTTTTATGTATTCTGGTTATGGTAAATAAACACTACAAAAATAGGTTCAGTATTGTAAGGATTGTACAGTGTTTCAAATTGTGCACTGCAGTACTGCTTTTCTTTTGGTATTTTGTGCCTATTAACCTCTGTGACAGAATCCAGGATGAACTTTTTGGCTCTCAGGACCTGGTAAACTAAAAAAACAAAAATACCTGCCAATAGATAATTTTTAGCATTCATAAGACCATTAAGATCCATTTTTCCTTGAATAAAATGACACTACCAGTGCTGTTAAGTGCATGTAATCAGATGGTGTGTGTTAACTGAAAAGTTGGTCACCTGCTTTCTACAGATCAAGTTTGCAGAATTCAGAATTCAAAATTCAAACTGCATGAGCATGTTAATGTGTGTTTTAACTGAAAGTGTGGCAGTAGATCCATACTAATTTATCCACCAAAGACAAATTTCACTGGCATTTGGCACTGGCTGGGTGTTAATTTCACACCTTTAGTGCGCAGAGATGGACTGATTTTGGGTGTTGAGAAGATTAGGTCCTGTCTTTGCAGTCAGGCATGCAGGACAAAATTAACTTCTGTGTGAATCCATCCCTGTGAGTTTTGGACAGACTGAAGCAGTTGTGTGGTTTTCCTGCAGGCTTACCCCGACGGCAGCAGTAAGGAGAAGCGGCGGGCGGCCATCGCTCAGGCTCTGGCTGGAGAGGTCAGCGTGGTGCCGCCCTCTCGTCTCATGGCCCTGCTGGGACAGGTGGGTGACATGGACGCTTGGAGCTGGGAGGTCAGCCACAGAGAATACAATTACCAGGAGTCTGAAGGGGTTATGGGATATATTTAAAAAATATATATTCCAGACAGGGAAAGCAAGGAAATTTAATATATTCTTGGGACAAGTCAGGGAATATCATGGAATTTTGTCAGCCTAAATATTGCACAAAGGGAAAAAGAAGTCATGTTACATTAATTTACGTCAAGAAGATTCAATATTTTAGTCATGGAAAAGTCTCGAAATTTTACTTTTGACATAGAGTCGGAACCCTGAATTGCGTGCTGCTGTTTCTGGATGGTATTAGTATTAGTCTCTTATTCTTAAATGAGGTTAATGTGACTTTGACTGATCCGCCGTCTCCCTCGTCCTCCAGTCTCTGAAGTGGCAGCAGCATCAGGGTCTGCTGCCTCCTGGTATGACCATCGATTTGTTCAGGGGTAAAGCCGCCGTCAAGGACGTGGAGGAAGAGCGTTTCCCCACCCAGCTCAGCCGACACATCAAGGTACCTGCACCACACCACGGTGTTCATGCTGCAGACGAGTGTTCATTTGCTGCTTCGCTGCTCCAGAAAGCACAATCTATTTACAGATTGTTCAGTCAAAAAGTTATCTCACCTTGATAAGCAAAACAAATTATTCAGAGTACTGAGCAGGATTTTTTTCCCCAAAGGCATTATGCCTGCTCCGTTTTGTGTTTTTGGCCTTTTATGATTAAATGTCTCAGCTGTGATTTTTCTACAGCAGCGGGGTGTGAGAATAATAAATTTACCTCTATACCCATTATTGCTTTGGCTTTTATTTTTATAAGTTATTGCTTCACAGTTTATTCTGGTGTTTTAACCTGTGGAAAATTATCATGATATGCTCTTAATAATGAAAATCGCCATGATGCATAATGTCGTCACAAGGATGTGAGAACACTGTGATTACAAGATATACAAAAACCAAGTTACATTGTCTTTTTACACCCATATCAGTACATTATGTGTTCAAGGTTTTAAACACTTTTGTGCACTTACAATACTCCATACAGGTGAACACTTTTGCCACTGTAAAATAAAATGTTAGCTGACTAATGCTGACATTTAAATTTCACATTTTCCCTCTCAGTGGTGGTAATGTTCATCACTTTAGTCTTTTACACATTGTGACACGAGTTGCTTTTTCCCCCCTCTGCAGTTTGGACAGAAGTCCCATGTGGAGTGTTCCCGCTTCTCCCCTGACGGTCAGTATCTGGTCACCGGGTCTGTTGACGGCTTCATCGAGGTCTGGAACTTCACTACCGGCAAAATCAGAAAGGTAACCGAACACAAGCAAGAAGTTACTGTCAGACTCTGTGATTGGCTGCGTGTGCACATTTTCCTGCAGGTTTTAGATCTGATTATACAGATGTGATTTTATGAGATCTCACTGCTCCACATTTACCTGCGGCCTGAAAATGGCTATTATGCATCTCTCATCATTTTATTCATTTAAGTGTTTTTCCTGTTTTTTTCCTTCATCTCTTTACTTTGCTGAGCTGGGCTGCATCCAGACCACATCGAGTTCAGACCACTTCATATTTGTTTTTGTTGCAAATCTGTATTTTTCCGTGCATCCAGACCGGTCGCTTAATGCATCCTGTTGTAATCGCACGATCAGACACATTTGAAACAACAAGTGCAGATGTTGAATTACAGACGTGTCTTGCAGCTTACGTCTTCTCCTGCACCTCCTCATGTTGTGTGTTTGTGTGTGAGTGTGTATTGCTGAGAGACGTAACCTTGCAGTGCGCTTTCTCAACACAAATGAGGCTGCTCTTTTGTTTCCTCGTGAAGGTTGCTCAGTTCCCAAATGGCTCCACGCATAATTTCCCACGTCGTTGTTTGTGTTGTGTCTGACAGGATCTGAAGTACCAGGCGCAGGATAACTTCATGATGATGGATGATGCCGTGCTGTGCATGTGCTTCAGCCGGGACACAGAGATGTTGGCCACCGGGGCTCAGGACGGAAAGATCAAGGTTCGGAGAGGGGAAAAAATAACTTCTGGCTCTGCTGTGGCTCTTATAACTTTTATTATGTCCCCTAATATTCTTTAATATTTATTCAGGGAAAGCAGTTTCCTTTACTAGCGCATTTGGATTAGCTAAATATAAAATATGTTTAATGTTCCTTGGAGACTAACAGGAATGTGATATCCTTCATTTCTGAAACAGTTTGTCTTCCAATTGGAGATGCACCTGTTTCCAACATAATTCCTATATTTCCTTAATTGTTTTCCTTTCAAGCACTTATTTTTTATTGTGCTGTTGGACATTGAAACTTTGAAGTAGAACATTTGGATTGTTGTTGAAAGGTCTAGCCAGTGAAATAATGCCTCTTAGTTATTATCTCTGTAAAAGTAATAATTTTTATTTAATGTTAGTTAAGTCAAAGAAGACAGACTGTGAAGTAAACTCTGTCCCCAGTTCTTTAAAAAGTGTGTACTGTTGCTAGTTCTGTAATAATGTGTGTGTATGTGTGTGTGTGTGTGTGTGTGTAGGTGTGGAAGATCCAGAGTGGTCAGTGCCTCAGGAGGTTTGAACGAGCCCACAGTAAAGGAGTGACCTGCGTCAGTTTCTGTAAGGACAGCAGTCAGCTCCTCAGCGCCTCCTTCGACCAGACGATCAGGTGAGCTCACATCAGACCAGACCGCTTCACTCAGGCTGACTGAAACAACTAAGTCAAGAACTTGAGGGTCTTTTTTGGGGAGCATGTGGTCTAAAATCCTCATGTTTTTTGTGTCAGGGTCCACGGGCTGAAGTCGGGTAAATCTCTGAAGGAGTTCCGCGGTCACTCGTCGTTCGTTAACGAGGCCACCTTCACTCCAGACGGGCACCACATCATCAGCGCCTCCTCCGACGGGACAGTCAAGGTAAGACAAGGAGCCTGCCTGTCCGACGGTCTCAGTCTCAGTCTCAGTCCTCCAGCTCCACCTGTCTTCCATGTTTTTGTTCTGTCTTTACTTTAACACACATGACTCAAGATCTTCCGTACTTGGCCTGTTCAGATAGATGTTTCTACTGCTCAGCTAATGAGAACTAAACCTGTTTGGATGATGTACAAGAGTAGAACCTGGAACAGAGTAGAACCAGGTGGCAGTTGAAGGCTGGATGGGGAAACGCTGCCATGGAGGGCCAGGAGTCTGCAGGTTTCTGTTTCAGATGAAGACAACAGCAGGTGATTTCACTGATTAGCAGACGTTCAAACAGAGAGGAGGAACTGATCAGGGAGATCACCAGCTGTAGAGTTGAGTTGGAAAACAAACCTGCAGACTCACAACACTGCAGGCTGCAAAAAGGATTGTCTGTTTAATCTAATGGTGATTGGATCTGTTCCTGACTGATTCCAAACAGGCACTTTAACGTCCACGTCCGATAAAACACTGCATGACAAGAATCCAGGGCTGCAGGATTAAATGTAGACCGGAAGCAGCATCTATATTGCACAGACATATGCAAATGTATGCATGCATATTTGTAATTTGAGTAAAGTGACATTAGGTGAATTCAGAAAGACATTGGAACTTGTGAGGTAAAAAAAAGTCTTCTCCTTTCATACTTTTTGAACAAACCTGTTTATATATCTACCCAAACTGAATAATGTCTTATTTCTGTGTTCACCCCCGCTTCAGATCTGGAACATGAAGACCACCGAGTGCACCAGCACCTTCAAGTCTCTGGGGACGTCGGCCGGCACCGACATCACCGTCAACAACGTCATCCTGCTGCCCAAAAACCCCGAGCACTTCGTCGTTTGCAACCGGTCCAACACCGTGGTCATCATGAACATGCAGGGCCAGGTCAGTCCAGCACGGTACCTCAGGAAACTGCAGTCAGAGTGCAGTGTTGAAGTGGTTACGTGGACAGTAAACCATACTTCTGATTACTTTTACTTTATTCATTATGTAACATTGACAGTAAATGTTACTTACTTGATTTCGCTGTCCCTCAAAATGAAATTATTTCAGACAAGACACTTCATTTTTCCATCCTGAGCCAGACCTTTTCCCAATCGACTCTTTAAACCTTTTTGTTAGTAATCTCATTTCAATTTTTAGTTATTTATAATAGATTAAGATGGAAACCTTCTCACCTTGATGTTTTTAATCAAAAATATTATTTTAGAAGATATCATGCTTTCTTTTTGTTTTTTTTCCTCCATATGGATCAATGAACAAGTGTTCTTTATTTCCAAATTGGCTTGAAATTTTGTTTTGAACCTTTTCACATTATGTGAGAATGTGGTTTGATATTAAGTCATGATTTTCCTCTCAGGCACGAGTGAGGAGGCAAATCTTCAAAGCCTCATGTGTGTCTCTCCACCTGCCTTTATACTCGTATGTTTCATGTGTGTGTGTGTGTGTGTGTGTGTGTGTGTGTGTGTGTACCTCTGACTGATTGTTCCCTCTGCCTGGCAGATTGTGAGGAGTTTCAGCTCCGGTAAGAGGGAAGGTGGTGACTTTGTGTGCTGCACCCTGTCGCCCCGCGGCGAGTGGATCTACTGCGTGGGAGAAGACTTTGTGCTCTACTGCTTCAGTACCGTCACCGGCAAGCTGGAGCGAACGCTGACGGTACGCCGCTGCACCCGGGAGCTCAGATCAGAGAGAACAGAAACACCACAGCAGACTCCCTCTGCCTGTGGAGACAAAGTTTAAACCCTGACAGCAAAAATGATCAGCAGCAGCTCTACATGGTTTGTGGGAGAGCTGAACTGATCGACAGAAAATTAATTTTATTGTAATTTCTTTAGTTATTTATCATGAAAAAATTCTATACATTTGCTTGCTACAGCTTCATTAAGATTGCTAAAGCACAAACATTGCCTTCCTTTTCTCCATTCATATCATTAAAAATTAATACTAAGGGTTTTTTTGGCTGCTGCTCAGACTAAGCAAGCAATTTGAGAACATCACTTTGGACTCTGATCACTTCCCATGAGGCTTTGTCATTATTTTTTACACCTTCAGACTTTAAAAAATAATCTACCGATTAATCGACAGTGTTGCAGCCTAGTTTGCGTATTTTAAACGTGTTAATCTGTGTATTAAAGATGCTATGTGCAGAATTTCTAAACATCAATATATCATCTACTTAGTTACAATATTATTTTGGTGTGATGGCTTCAAACCAAAGAGAATATGGTGCAGATGACTGATAGCCTCCATGTCACACTGGCACTGTTGTTATTGTTACTGTTGGTCTAAATTAAGACCACATTTTCCAAAATCCTGTTTAACAAACCTGCAGTTTTACATCATATTACTGCAGTGCAGAAGTTTCCAATCCAGTTAAGCGTAGCCGCCTTGTGCCAGACGATGTTGTTTGATTTCTGCAGAAAGTCCTGCTGATTTTTTTGCCAGATCTCCGCTAGAAACTGGAACGTCACAAACTGACTTTTATCAGAAACAACGTACTGGAGCCTCCTTGTGGCAACAACTAAAAATGACACAGGGTCTGACAAGCACAGCTGTTTTTTTTTTTTTGTTTTTCTTTTTTTTGTTTGTTTGTTTTTTTTGGAGGAAGCTTATTAATAAGCTTGGGGAAAAAAAAAATATTTTGTGATCAATACCACTGTTAGTAGCTGTGAAAACTCTCTGTCTCCATCTTGATGCACTCAGTCAGGACTTGTTTTGTGATACAGTCCGGTTTGATGTTTTGATATCTTGATCTGATCATGTTCCTCCTCCCTCCAGGTCCATGAGAAGGACGTGATCGGCATCGCCCACCACCCGCACCAGAACCTGATCGGCACCTACAGCGAGGACGGCCTGCTGAAGCTGTGGAAGCCCTGAGCGCCGCCCGCACATCAGAGCGGACGTTTCCCCCCCAGCAGCTCTGGATGCTGCTGCAGTCACAGAACACGGATTTCTATTTTTTATTTGTATTTTCTTTCCAGCCTCAGACTCGCCTCCAGGTTGCAGTGGACTGAAGGCGCTGATGATACCATGTCAGAACGATTTCGTGACCTCAGGAACGCCGTCAGTTTCACACCTTCAGCTCTGTGCCTCTGTTTGAAAATGCTCATGTCATGTAATGAAAAACGATGCAAATGAGTAACAGTGTGCAGATGATGACACTTTGTGTGACTGAAGGCGTTCAGCTGAGTTTTGAAAACTGATGGCAGTTTTGGGGTTTCGAGTGACAGCAAGTAGAGCCGCATTTATCTGAACCCTGTAAGAATAAAGTCTGTTGTTAACATCAGTGTTCACATCTTTGAAATGCTCTGTGCATTTGAACAGTTCATTTACACGTCTTAAATATCCTCTTGGGAAGAAGATCCTTACCTCAGATTTGTCATTTGGTTTGTAAAGTTCAGTCTGTAAACAGTTAAGGCCTTCAGCTTCCTGATTATATTTAAAAAATGACCGCAGGTGTCACTTATTAAATATTTAATTCTCTTTGAAACATGAACCAGACACACTTAGGTATTTTATAGCGTCTTGTTTGGTGTGCATTTTCATTTAAAATACTTCAGTGTCAGTTACACAAATCAAGAAAGATGTGTATTATATTTTTTTAAATAACTCCTGTCATTCATTATGACTTAAGTTACAGTTCAGATAAATGAGGTTCTACTCTTTAACCCTTGAATTGGAAATTTGTAAGAATTTTTTTTTCTTTTTTTTGGTAAAATAACTTTTGAAGTTATAAGTTTTGTCAGTGGGGCTGAATTTTGTTTGACTTCCTTTCAGCTTCAGAGACGAGGGAAGTGTTTGGGGTGGGCGGTGTAGATGTTAGAGACTCAATTCTTGTTTTGAAAATTTTGTAAATATATTTTTTATTAGCATTTTCTTTTGTTTGTTTTTTCCAAGAAGATCTGGTTGAATAGTGTTTTTTGTTTGTGTGTTGGCATGTTTATTTTATTTTAATGTCAAGGCGAGAAACGTTCAATCAAAAACGTTGCACATCCATTGTTGCACATCTATTTTTCCTGTCAGGTTTTCCTAAACTGATGATTTTATCCTCAAAAACAGAACTGCTTGTCAGGAAAAGTCTTAGCATGACTCATTCCTTTGTTTGGTGACCCATAATGCGTTTTAATTCAGTTGCACATTTTTTCTTACAGGGCGTCTCACTCTTGAATGAAACCTCAGATATTACAAACCACATTTGTGTCTTCATAGGACTTGTGTTCAGTTTTAAGATGATAACTCCCGGCCGAAGTAGGAAACTTCTCCCACATGTGAAGTGCATGAATTACTGTTCCCACAAGTCAAAGTGTCTCTGATTTGCTTTATGTACACATTTTCCATGTAATATTTCTTGTCTGTGCCATTAAAGCTATTTGACCAGATGGTTTTTAACAGGAAGTGAGTGTCTGTAAATTATCTTGTCCAGTGTGGGAGAGCAGGAGGAGGGGTGTAGTTTTATGTTCAGATGATTAGTTAGAACAAGTTCAAGTTCAAGTTCAAGTTCAAGTTCATATTTATTTAGAGCCCAAAATCACTGTACACAGTCTCAAAGGGCTTTACAGGCCCACAGTTTACAAGAAACAGAATAGGACGACACCCCCTGACTTAACCCTCATA
>OMLF01032202.1:2828-30927 GCA_900302615.1 Holocentrus rufus
CTTTAATATTATTCTAAATAATACAGTACAAATACAAAAATGCTGTAAAACTATTATGAATTCCAGAAAAAGCTATTTATACTACTCTGTTTGATTACCATAACATGAGGTCTTTTGTTTTTTTAGAGTTGTGGATGAAGCAATTCATAACATTTCAAGAAAAAGTCTGAGTGATTCATTCAATTGCAATGAATGAATTCTTACCAAACATTGTCAAACATTTGCCCCTCACTCAAAGA
This sequence comes from Holocentrus rufus, assembly GCA_900302615.1. NCBI lineage: Eukaryota > Metazoa > Chordata > Actinopteri > Holocentriformes > Holocentridae > Holocentrus > Holocentrus rufus. The sequence continues at coordinate 3,068 of OMLF01032202.1, forward strand.
CTCCTAACCAAGTCATGTCTCTTTGCATCAGGAGTGAAACAAAACTGAATGCATTTTTTTATTATTTTACCATGCCAATCTTTACATATTCCACTATGGTCCTAATTGATTATGCACATTATCACAACACCTCATAGAGTGTAGATCACAAACTATACCAGGTCTTATAATCATGAGCACATAGTCTAATTAATGACAGAGCTGTTGCATGTGATGTGGAGTTGGGAGACCACAGCACTCCACAGAGATTGATGTCTGAGGATGAGATACTGTCTCTCTGGGGTGCAGGTAATGAACTCAATCTCACATTATTTTACCGCTCTCGTCTCTTTCCTCCCTATAAACAAGCACATTTTCACTGCCATCATCACCGACACACTGTATAGCGTGGTACTCAGCATACAAATACTGAACCACCCTCATCCTCACAAACAAGAACAAAATAAAAAGGATTTTTTGATCTGAGCACTGAAGGTTCAGATGTAGCCCTCCACAGCTCAGAGGAGGTCTACTGTGTATGACTGTCTGTACGTGTGTGTGTGTGCGTGCGTGTGTGTGTGTGTGTGTAGGGATTACAAGTAGCATACAGATTTGAGCAGTTTCCGCAAGCTAAAATCCAGCTTGACTCAAGCCTTAGATGAGAAATGCCCTCGCGACACACTGGGACAAAAATCAGAGCACGGTGGCTTGCGCACGACTCCATGCATGTGCATATACCAGTGAACGCGGATGAAACCTGAGCACTTTCCCTAACACTGATCTCTAATTCAGCCTTTACCTCTCTTGTGTAACCTTGGTAACATGGACACACTCTCCTCTGTGCAGCTCAGCATGCATGATTATTGCAGGATATTGTCTCTGCAGAGTGTGAATTTTCCAGAAAGCAACAACCTCAGCTCAGCATAACCAACAGAGATTCAATTTATAGGCATAATACTGAATGCAGAAAATTAAGAAATGTACGCATAATTCCTGAGCAACAAATGATATATTTTCTCATATAAACTGTAAATATCCAAAAAAAATACATGATTGGGAGATGATAAAGCAGAAAATCTCAACTTCAGTCTTGAAGATGTGAAGTCAAGCAACTGTCTAAGAAAAAATGGCGTCAGTCTTATCTAAATGCACAGCAACATTAATATGCATGCATACATAGAACAAATTGGAAGAAATTGCAGCTGTGTGTGCATGCGTGCACTGTGCCAGTCTGTGTGAGCGGAGAGTGAGGAATTATTTGTATGCATTTTAGATGCTGTGTGGAGGCATGGATGCTTATTAGAAGCCACAAGGTAAAAGCCAATTGGCATCCTCTCACAAACGGTGGTGAGGAAAGCCAGTGTCAGCTTAATGAATATTCAGATGGAAGCAGAGCCTTGAGGGAACATGGAGCAACCCCAAACTTTTATCAGTCTCCCTAACGGTACAGCCATAGTGTATTCACAGCTATCCCGAGCTTGCTCTCTGCCTCTTTCTTTCTTTTTTCTCATAAACCCCCCACCAAGCAGGTATTTTACTTATTTATTTTTATCACTCAAACACAAATATGCATTATATACCACAGCTACAGATGCCCTCCTGCTCCCTCCCTCCATCTCCCACTCTCAGTTTCCCCTAGCTGTACATTTTCCTGGGTAGGGGAATAATGAGAGCCAGCAGCGGCGAGTGGTGATGTGCGGCACATTGTATAGGAGCGCTGTGATTAATCGAGCTTGCCAAATGGAAAATGAAATGCCAGCAAGGCCATGCTGTTCAGCAGGCTGTTTAGTGTTTGTTTGAGAGAAAAACAGAGATGAACACACATGATCGACTTCCTGACTTTTCCAGGTCCTTGCTCTCGGCAATCTGCCAGAAAGAGTTCAGATGCCCGATAGAAGAAGATGGTCTTAATTGACTTGCTGGACCCATTTGCCGTACAGTCATTGGGCCGAGGAGGAAATGAAAATGTGCTCTTGCACATGTCTGCGCCTCAATAATCACAGACGGGCGAGCAATCTGACGTTTGAAAACGCTGAAAGGAAGGCAGAATGTGTGAGAAAAAGCTCATGTAAACCAATTTAATGACGCTTCGCTGAAAAACTTGTTTATATATGTTACACCATCATCATGACAGTGCTACACAGCCATCATGACTGAAGGATTTAAGACTCAATAGCCAAGTAGATCCTTTACACCCTCAGTAAAATGGAATAAGCTGAAACAACTGCATAGAACATTACTCTGACTGTATCACACCTCTAGGAAACCAAATGTCACACACACACACACACACACATGCACGCACGCACACAGCTTTAGGACAGCAAACAGTAAGCATTCGAACCTAACCCGGCCTCTCCTGCTAGAGCTGTTTAGCAGCCTGCAAGCTCATATAATGGATCCTCTGGGTGTAATAGCTATCCCTCACGCAGACAGGGGGGAAAGCAGGGGGAGGTGTGAGGATCAAGCAGGCCTTCTGGGGTAAAATTTAGCAGGGCCTTAACCTGCCTGGGAATTCTGCCATCATGGTTATGAATGAGCTGCAAAAAGGCTAAGAGATGTGGACACTTACTCATTCTCACATACTCCATCTCAAAAAAAAAAGGAATCACCCCAAACACCTTAAACCCAGTGCAAATACACAATTATTTCAGGTGGAACTGACTATTCTATTCTATTCTATTCTATTCTATTCTATTCTATTTAAATTGATATTCTACATTATCCATTTCCATACCATTTTCATTCCATTATCACTGCATCAGCATTGCAGTGTTGCAGATCTTGTCTTGGGTGCATCTGGGGAACACTAGAAATATGTGAAATATGATGGACTGAGATTAGCTAGAGAATTACAATCAGTTGTAAACCATAAAACAATTGTCATGGGTTTTCCAAGAGCCCATTAAATGCTAATGATATGCATTAACGTTGCTTTCCCAAGAACACTTCAAATGGCATGGCCACTACATGACCCATGCTGCACTTTCATTTCATGAAATGTCCCATCAACTCATTTGACTGTAATTTCCTTTGAGGCGAATGCACTTGAATCCATGACTATTGTCTTGTTATGAAATGTGACCACTGCATGGATTACACAATTCCCCATTTTATAATCCCATCATGGTCTTGCCCTCCTTCATTACTGACGGCAAATGATGATATCATTCTCCCGACAGCGAAAGAAAAGCCTGCCGTTACCTATTAGATTACCCTGATGTCAAATGCGATTTAGGTTCCCCTGGAATTGGAGATTTGCTCTTAGAGGATAAGCTGGGGATGCAGAGTCCAGTCCACTGCCAAGGCGTATATAAGGAAAATGTGACAGTAAAAAGTACATAATGAAAAAGAACACTCAGCATTCATCATTCATACTCTTTTTGAGCCAATTATTAGACTTTTTTATCCCAGTATGTTAATGTACCAGCTCCCTACGGAAACATCCCGCTGATGAGAAGATGAAAACAAAAGCAAAACTCGTCAAGCATGGAAAGCAATCTGTTCTGTGATATACCAGCTTTGAAATCAGATGTACAATCAGAGGCAATGAGCAAACAAAACCCGTTCACCTTCCAAAAAAAAAATGAGCAGACCTTTTCAATCAGCTCTTGAAAGAATAATTCTCTTTGACACATTCTACGGGGCGAGCCCTTAATGTGTGCAGAGATAAAACACGCAGGTGAATCTCGCTGCTGCCTAATACGGCATAATGGAGAGAGTCAGGCTCCCAGCATGACAGCCGAGGATCCACCATGGTGATAGGCTAATGAAACAAAGAGCCCCAGGCAAGCTGTTATGCCTACAGAGGAAGGGAGTGGAGAAAAACACACTTACAACAATCCAGCTAATTTCCAATGCAGTGCTCTGAGTGCAAAGACCATATGCATCATGTGAATAGTGGAGCAAACACTGGAGGAAAACACAATGGATCGCTGTATTGTGTATCTAGCATGGAAAGGACACAGGCGTTTAAATAGGAAAGCAGCCAAGATTCTGTTGCTGAAACATAATATAATGGGGGGTGGGCTTGCATACACAAATACACATGTTCCATCACATTTGCGCACACAGGCGTTGACACACACACCCACAAACAAGTCCTAACCCCATGCCAGGCCACAAATACACCCACACACCCAGCATGGCTCGCCTTACTGCAGACTCCCAGCCACAATGGAGAGATGCCCTGACCCCCATAACATCTGTAGTTGAACAGCAGGCCTGGCTACCAAACTGCCACAGAGGATGGAGGCAGGGGGGCGGGCTGAGCCGCTGATTGATCTGCAGGGTAATTGGCTCGGGGAGGGAGAAACAGCCAAAAGAGGTAAATAACAGCCATCCTGCTGGATACTGAGTTAAGTTCCACTGGGTGATAAACCCGATTGGCTTTCCCCTGAGTGAGGGCTCACTGCCTGATAAGCTGGTGAACACTGTGTGCTGCACACGAGGCCGCCTCTCCTGAGCAGGCGGGAGTAAAGGGTGACATGAGAGGGAGTGAAAGGGAAAGAGAATACAGCCTGTTTCATGCTTAAAACAAAGCTGAAAAAAACCTTTATGTCCTTGGGAACATAGAATTAATCTTTAAAATTGATGTCAGGTTTAAAAATTTAGATTTGTCTGAAGCGTCCACCAAAGTCTGAACAGAAAAAAATGTGCATGCATAAAACATGTAACAAAAAAAGCAGAACAGACTTATCAGGGCTTTGCTGAGGACTGTATTGTTTGATTGACATGATTGACATCCCTCCATCCGACTACATCACATAAACACTGACATACTACTTATCAAAGCACAAAAATGTCACCAGCAGGAAGAAGCGGCATTGTGCAGCCTTATGACCTATAAGAACACCTATAAAAATAAAAAGATGAGTGTATAAGCCATAAAATGCATACTTGCCCATTTCAGTAGACCCAGGGATTCTGATTTTATAAGCAGTAGAACCTGACCCGGTAGTGACCAGTGGCTCACTGGTGGAGCACATGTCTTCCGATGTGTATCTGTTAGCCTTTGTGAGGATCCCCTATTTCCTTGGGCTTTAATTTTTACATTTTGGGGGTTTCCGTTTCTGCTTCCACCACCCTGCAGAACATGTTTCCCCAGGGAAAGAGTGATGCCAAAAGTTGGCAAGTGAGTGGTTGGCAAAATATGGAGCTCTAGGAGGCGATATTCAATCACACTATTGAAGAGACTTGTGCAAATCATTGGGATGATTAACGTTACGCTTTCCTACTCAAATCTGGATGGACAACTCGAGAGACCAATGAGAGAATGATGGGTGGATCTCATTAGCTCCCTCCCTTTTTCCATAATAACTAAAGACGTTCTTCCAGTGTTTTACACTCTGTACGGAGGAGAAAGCCCAGGATAGAGGCTAGTATCTGTTTACTTCATTTCTTGGATGTTAACACATCCATGGATTGTCCACGGTGTTTCGTTTTTTTCCCCACTTCTCTTCTTCATGCATGAGCTTTGCAAGTGCCTGTTTCACTCTACAGTGATTGACCAGAACCTGAAGGGGCTTTAATGTGGAAATGAATGCAATGGAGTGCACACGCTCAAAATGGCACAACTGCAGCTGAAGTCAAAAGGTCATGCAGCACCTGAAATCTCAAACAACACAGACGGGATCACAGCTATGTTGGATTCGCTCGCTGGATTCCTGCAGCACCATCGCTGCCAAGTAGGAGTTTTCAAATGCACAGTCATCATTTAAAGCGTGAGAAATATGAACGCCAAGGTGCGCAAACGGCACATCTGCATTCATACGGAGGTGGAGGACGTCAAGACACGCAGCGTGCATGAACCCGGCATCAGAGAGAGGGCAGGGAGAGAAGCAACGAGAGAGAAAAAGAGGCAGAGTTAGAGGGGAAACGGGAGGGAAAGAGAGTGAGAGATAAGCGGGGAGAGAAAGGGTGCGACCGACCTCTTCCACGGCTGCAAGAGGTGTGCCTGCAATGCTAACTCGCTCCATCCATCTCGTCTGACTAAAACACAGGCAGTAAAGAGGGGGGAGTGTTTTCAGCCGAGCCCAAACGTTGCAAGTGTCATTCTTCCTCACCAGATACAAGCACAGAGGATTCTTTTGAAATGAAATTGGTGTGGGCAGCTAGCACTAAAAAACACAAGCATAGATGAAGGCAGAGAGTCCACAGGACCAATTTCTTAGAAGCCCATAAGGGAAGGCTTGTTTTCCGAACACAGGTCTATTTATGTGTCTAGACTGCTATCAGCATTTTTATATTGAAATGAGTCAACTGAAAATCAAACACAAAGAGGGTCTCTGTTATTTTCTCTTTGTCAGAGTCCTTCACCTGATAATATTACTTTGTGGAAATTGCATTAAGCATAAGCAGCATACCTAAACTCTGAGTAATGCACACCTACACATTTTCCCAGCAAAGAGGAGAATACACCCATAAAAGTAAGCAGCGTTTCACAATCAGGGCACAAACTCCCTGGGAAGGAGGCTGGCACAGTAGGGAGCGCTAATGAGAATAAGCATTAGAGCAAAACATTAGGAGGATGATCATTTCTGATGTTTTTGTGATTTATGAGGAGTGACTGTATGCATGCAGCTCATTAGGGAAAGCGTGTCCTTCAATGAAATCATAGGAGATGATCAGAAAACGCACCAAAGGGAGGGCTTCTCTCTCTATTTCCACTCATGAATTTTGTTCACCTTTCTTTCTCTTCATCCTCGGTGAATCTGAATCCCTAATGCTGCTGGGCTCTGGAAGATGAAATTTAAGTCCTAGTGAGTCAGGCTTCCACCACTGAGGGGACAAATTTGACAAGATTTTTATTGTTTGAGGACTGGATGTGAGTTGAGATGCATCACAATAAAACCAGATGAATCACCCACGCGTAGCGGAGTGACTGTTTTTCATCATCATTCTCCATCGTGCTCTTTGTTTCGTCTTTGTTGTCTAAATAAAATACACCCAGTGTACTGACAAGTGCCACAGTGCAGAATGAAGCGCCAGTGAAATACTGAGTCGGTCAAATAGTTGAATAACCTTTGACTGAGATGAAATGCATGTCAAACAGTTCAAGTCTCAAAGACTTCATTGCAATCCCGTAGTAAATGGTAGTGTATTGTTTGTTATTCCATTTTTTTCTCCTCTTCTCCCACACTTCAAATGTTGGTAAAATAACTGCATCTCCAAGTACGAGTCCCACTCCTACCTCTCAGTCTTTTCTTACCCATCGACGTCCTTCAGTCTATTGTTTGGCCAGATTCTATTGCCACTTCGCTCTTACAATATTACTCGTTTTGAGAGTGTGCTTACTTCTCTCTCCAAATAAAAGGCAATCATCATCAGTGATTATCCCTCTCATTCTGCCGGGCTGGTGAATGCCAGTGTGTTCAGAAAGTTTATTCAAAGAGATTAGTGGATCCAATTGAACAAAAAGGGACTCTACTATTTAAATGTCAGGCGTTGTTGCTGATAAATGACTTTGGAAACAGATGTGAAACTGAGAAGAAACTGAACTTATAGTCCAATCCCGGCAGCAGGTATACTGACTTTGTCACCTCCTACCAAGGGTCAATCCCTGTGGTTCAATTTTCAATTTTGCAGTTTGAACCCATCTAAATTCAATCTCATGGACCTGCCTCCTTTATGATAGGTCCATATATCCTATTCCAACTATAATCTGAAATGCCATTAGACTCATTTCATTCGAAAATGATTTTTGGTCCAGTTAGAGCTTGGTAGGGCTATAAGTGACTTAGATCAATCAAAGTCTCATCTAGATTATGGTTTCATTAGTCAAGGCCTGAATGCTTAACAGTAGAAAACATTACAGTGCCAGTGTAAGTAATAGATATGAGGCTGCATGGGGGATGCTGACCATTCATTTAAGTACGGATTGGCTTCTATTAGATTGTTCCACTCCTTGAGAGAAACAAGCTGATCCACTAGTGCACGCTAGGTATGATCAGTATTTATATTGGGATATTAAACACTAATTTGCACATTGTAATATTCATATTTGAAATAGAGGTGAGGAATTTTATCAGGTTACAAAATCCAAACAAAACTTCACAGCCATATTATATCAAATCCATCACTTGCCAAAATGTACTTCCTCTGCATTTCCAGATTTCATTTGCATCCACAGGAGAAAAGCAGCCGAAAAGCTGAACAGGCCACATGAGTATTTTTTTTTTCCCACTTCACCATAGTAATTCATCGAAGAACTGTATTCACTAGTCCTCGTATCAAGAAATTGCACACAAAGTCCCTGAGTCTCCATAGAGCAGCAACTGCCTCAGCACTGGGCCTCGGCTCTTCAAACGCTCCACGTTCAGGGTGCAAGGAACAAGGGAGGGAGAACTTGCAGCTTTTATTTGCCCTGGTATGGGCTTGTGCTGGAACACCACTTAATCTACCAGTGCAGAGGGCCCCAAGGCCACAGAGCCCTATAGCACGACCTGAAGAGCAATGTATCACAGACTGCCGCTCGATCCCCCACCAACACCCACACACACACACACAGAGAAACACACAAACATGCATGTGCACACACACATGCACATGAGAGCATACACATTCCTCTGCTCAGTCAGACACACATGCTGCATTTCACTCGCTATTTCATACCATCCATTATTGTTACAAGGCTGCATGTTGCGTTGTACCATTTTGCTTTGTCCCTGTCCTAGAAATGACAGGAATGTAGAGGAACTGACTACACATGTGCTGCAAAATAGAGTGAGCCTGTTATTGTACTGGCCTCAAAAGTGCCATCACACAGTGGGTTCCTTAAACCTCATGGTCAAAAATGGTCTGAGCTGCTATTTATTCCAAAAGCAAACTGTACAAACCACTGACAACTTATCATCCCAACTAATTACCCCTTAAGTTTGAATTTCCAGGTTGAGCTAGGTGTGAGGTTCAAGAAAATGGAGAGGTAATAAAAAATATCTTCACTGAAAACCCTATGCAGTATACACTGAAGTGTTAAAGGAAGAATTCGCCCAATATACAAAAATATATTTATTTCCCACTATTCCTAGTGCAATCTACCCATCCAGATAGTGTCTGAGTGATTTGATGAGGTTTCCATTCTGCCACAATCTCCCCTGTCTCCCTTTACCCCAATACAATGGGGCTGGATGGGTATTGTTTGGCGGAGCTCAAACTGTCAAAAATTTACATGTGAAAAACTCAACCACAACAGTTCTGTCTGCCCCCAAGGAGTATGAATTAGGGGCGAATAGATAGAATAGTTTGCCAGTGTTCTTCGGCAGGAAATAGTTCCCCATGAAACTCTTCGCCCCCCGAGAGCTGTGGATTATGCCAGGTATCTGTGCCACTGTTTTTGGAAAGAGCTGCTGCTGTTGAGTTTTCACAGGTAAATTTTTTGACAGTTTGAGCTCCACAAACAAATACCAATCCAGTCTCATTGCATTGCCGGGAGACAAGGAGGATCATGGCAGACTGGAAACCTCACCAAATCACACAGAATCTGGATGGATAGATTGCACTGGGAGGGTGAATGGGAAAATAGCCTTGTTTGTATTTTGGGTGAACTGTTCCTTTAATATAACATAGGCAGCACTGACTAATCAGTACAGAAGAAGCAGTGTAGCATGATAAACTGTGACTGTAATTCACTTGGGAGGCCACATGTACATTTGAAGAAGAGTTAGGTGGGAAGAGGCGATATTTCCTGGTTTCGAGGTGAGTCACACATGCAGCCTCCCAGATGGACTTTTTTTCTTATAAGAATCGATACAAGGCTGCTTGATAGTGTCGTCATTTTAAACTGATGATGATTAATGGGAATTCATTCAGCAGCCAACAGCTGTACTTTGGGCTTGCCAGTATATATATATTTTTTTATCAAACTGATCAAACTCCTATTCGCACAGTGTTTTTATACCCTTGCCAAACCAAGCGAAGCTGTGTGTGAAAAGACTGCCAGGAAAGTCCTGTGATGCAAGCAGAACTGAAGTATGAGGCATTTGAGTTTTTGTACAGATTAACTAGCTATTGAATCAAGAGGGCAACTGAGTTCACTGTAGTCTTTACTGTTTCGAGTGAATTTCGTGTGGTGCTAGATACAAATTGAAGGAATACACCTACAGATTTTTGTTTCTTTTAGAGTACCTCTAAATATTATATGACAGCTCATAATGTGAGATTCCAGTCACTGCTTCTCCATTCACTGCCTGCTGTACTACCTTGTATTAGTCATCACGACCATGAGGCTCTGAAAGGACACTGGCAGAATCTGAAGGAGAGGTAGATCTCATAAAGGACTTTATCTCCGCGATCCTAAAATGACTGAGGAAATAGAGTAGGATGAACTGATTCATGTCGCCTTTGTTGCCTCTCCTCTATTTTCTTTTTTTTTTCTCGCTCACTTCTCATTCATCATAGAAAGGCTGTGTGAATTAGCATGGTTAGCAGAGCAGCTGCAGATGCGAGCCACTTTCGCATAGCCAGATTTCGGAGCATCAAGTCGAGTGAATTCAGGACTTTTATCTCCTTTAATTATGTAAATCATATGCCACAGATATTTCTTATCAAGTCGGGAGGCAGAGCTTTTTTCTTTCCTCTCAGCAAATTTTCAATGAGACTCCCAAGAGGAGAGAGCAGTTTCTTTGACTAAAGAAACAATATTTCATTAGCACATTATAGAAAAATGTGGTCTATGTTGTACAGTATGTTACTGACTAGCAAGGGTGGAAGTAACAGATTACATTTACTTGTTGCTAGAATGAGTCGCTTTGTCATGTACTTTTTCCTTTTTGTCAGTCAGTAATTTTACATCTATTTAAGAAGGTTTCAAATAATGTATTAATTGGCTACTTCCCTTATTAAATTGCATTCTTCCAGACAACAAGTAAGCATAGCATCAGAAACTGGCCAACCAGAAATTGAACATGCATCAAAACTGCACAAGCGTGTGGATATAATGCTCAGTAACTGACAGCAATATTAAATGCTCACATATATCAATGAAAGCTTAGTTAAAAGGGCTAAAAAAGGCATCCATTCTTCTGCAGTATTGTTGGTTTTGTTTGCCTGGTTGATGTCTGGCTACCTCACTGGCCTTGCTAGCGAGTTGAATAGCTACAGTAACCCTCAATCCAGTAGTGTTATTGAAGCTTTTTTGAATCAAAAAATCAATGATGATGAATTTCAAAGTTGCCTTTTTAGAATGCTAACCGCAGTGTCAGTGTCATTTTGTTGCTTTCATAGAGCGAAAACAATAATCGAAGGTGACACAGCAGTTAAGTGGAGCAGTTGTAGGAGGACAGATCCACCACCAAGCCACAAAAGCAATGACTTTGAGTAGAGATGCAGCCACCCCCTGAAATTTGTCACATCTGGGCATGTTGACTTGTGGCAGCAAGTGGAGTTTTATCAAGTTTGTCAGACCCAAATAAATTCAAAGTGTTAAGATTGCTGTGTAAACGTATAATTACTAGGACATACAGTCGGAAAATTATGTTTCAGTCAAAACAAATATTGTACAGTCAGTGTAGACCCATCAGGGGCTGACACTGCTGGTCAATTTGTTCTTAGAAAACGTGTTTGCCTAGCTCATGCTACTTCCTTTATTCTATATATTTGGCCAGCTAATGTCACTTGCATTGTGCAATCAGAGAGATCATCTTCGGCTAAATGGATTGGCTCTCATATGGTGAATGAGGTTAACTGAAATTCATCCTCTGTCCCATTCCTGGCTTGCAGTACTTGGATTGCAGGGGTGGAAAGAATAGTAAAAATAAGTTTTAGTATTGGGCATCTATACTTCACTTGATGAATGAATGACTTTTTTGAATAATGTAAAGGCAAATTTTAACTTTACTGTACTTACTGGATATTAACGTATGATGTCAAAGTAACCTGGCTGGCAAACAAATAGAAAAGAACAATACGACTGGCTTGTGTGTGGGCGATTCCCTTTTGAACCCAGTTCAAGATCAATGAGCAGAGCAACACTGACCTCAGTGGGCAGCCAGCAACAGTAGGTGCAAGATTATTAACTGACTGCATGGACAGAAAATGGCTGAAGATAATGATGCAACAGCGCTGTCAAACGACCACCGATTTTTACTTTTTTTTTTTAAAGACTTTTTTCCAATATCATGCCTACGGTGCCTCCTGTGAACTTTAATACTGAACACTGTATTGAAGAACTCTCCATCAAGAAGTGAGTAGGGGTGAGTGCTAGCTAATTAGTGTAGAACGAGAAAAAGTTGCAGTGTACTGTAGTAATTACACTGCAAAAAATCTCCATCTTAACATGTTGTTTAGTCTCATATTCAGTGTCAGTCTCATATATTCAGTGTTAAAATGCTTGTTTTTCTTCAGAAAGTCAAAAAATCTGCCAATAGGATGAGATAATCCCACTTGTTTCCAATTCAGTTTCACTTGTAAACTTGTGAAATGAGACAGAATAATGCAGAGCAGCCCACTAGGATCAAAACCTATCTCATTCTACTTGCAGATTTTTTGACTTTCTGAAGAAAATCAAGAATTTTAACACTGAACAACTTGTTAAGATGGAACATTTTTTGCAGTGTACTTTATGTTTTGTGGCCCTTCAAGTATTAAAGGCAATGTTTAGTCAAAAAAAGGAAAATCATTATCTTTTCTTGTTATGCTTAGCTTTGTTTTTTAGCAATTGCCTAATTATTACATTATAAAGATGATACTCTAAGACTTCCACTCAAAGATATTTGAGATGATAATTTTACCTCAAGTTGTTCTTTGTCATTGTATCTTTAACTTAAGTACACATTTTGAATACTTTTGCAGATGCATTACACAGCGAATTGCTAGCTTCTCATAGAAAATGAATGCAGGTGGAGCTGGTTGCTAGGCAGATTTCATTTAATGCGGCTTGTCTGTCATGCTTCAAATAACTGTGATCTACACAACCACAGCTAACAGTATCTTAAAATATGTGTTGATTCAAAAGTCATTGACTTTTTAATGCACTTTCAGTCCATTAAAGAAACTAAAGAAAGAACATTAAAGAACCTACTGAACTCCATTTGTACTCCATGTCCTCTCATCTTTATTAAACTGAATGGGGAAAACCATAATGTTTTTAAAATTTAGTCAGTTACTTGTACTCCGATGACACTGTGATAAACTATTTCTTACTTTTCCTTGAGTAGAAATCTACTCGAGTAATAACTTCCTAAGTAAAATGTTGGCAAAGTAGCTGTACTTCCACTTGAGTAGGAACTATTTCCACCCCTGCTGACTACTTATCTTTATTCCTCTCTAGATTTCACCTCTAAGAATTGCATTTCTCACCTATGATTTCTTTTTCACATTTATATAACTTGTCTACTTGACTCCACCATAGCAACACACCAGGCCTTTGGAGGTAAACCATTGTCCCTATATTTCCTCTTCACCTCACTTTGTTGTCAGTGGCCTGTCAGTGTTTCCTTCTGGATGAAAGTTGGGTGCATAATGGTTCATCATATCACCAATGACACACTATTAAATCTCCAATGGAAAATGCCCATGAAGCTTCATATGCAGTGGATGTGGAGACAAGTTGGCATACCTTTCATGTTTCCTGGCACTGTGCCTTTCAAGCCTCAAACACACTAAAAGTTGACAGTGTTATTAAACCCAGTCAAGGGTAGGCGAAGGAATATTAAATCATGGCTTTGCCCTGACGCCTTGTCGTCAATCCTCACACTGCCTCGGTAATGGGATCCCAACCAAAGGTGAGGCAAATTAAGACAGCAAAGGTTTTACACACCACCATAATTGCCAGGATTGTGTTCAACAATACAGATTAGCTCGCCACGCTCCCTCACTTTCTTCAGGCCATGTAAACTGAGCAGTTGTGCTGCTGAACCTTGATTGAATCTGTCACTATTCCAAGTCACTCTGGATATAGAGCAAGGAAATAACAGCCTCTCTGGCCGCAGATGTGTCATGGACAATAACACTGGATTGTTAATGGAAATACTGTCTTGTTTTGGTATGTGTGAGTATGGACAGACAATCAATAAAGAGGCCTCCACAAGGCTATTCAGTCAGGGCCTTGCTGCTACAGACATGGAAAAGGAAAAGCTTAAGAACAAAGAAATTAAATTGGAAATAAGGCAATGTAGAACAAAAGCAAAACAGACAAAAATGTACCTGCTGTGAAGTTGTAACTTGCCGAAAATCCCACTGCTTCCAGTTCACCGTCCGTAACAAATTTTATCCACAGATATCGACCGCTACTCCTGATATCGGGCGGGCTGTGCTGACCACAATACCGTCCAAGAATTGGGGAGAAGCCAAACGGTCCATCCCGAACCTCGATGTTGTCAAATTTACATTCCCAAGAGGACTCGATCGAATAGTTCTCCTCAAAGTGTAGATCGATACATTGCCTTGGGGGGGCTGTAAGACAGAGAATATCAGATGCAAAACAATTACCACCTATCAGAGAGCAGGGAGTGAAACATTAATCATGCGTTCATTGACGAACATTCTGCCAGTTTCATTTTCAACACATCAGGCCCGTTCCAGTCCTGGCTGTTAGTAAGTTACTCTAAAACTCTCATCACACATCCAGAGCTGTGTTAGTTTCTCCAGCTTCCATGTCTTCATTGTGCTAATCATGTTAAACGCAACCTGATCTTCTTCACTGATGAATCAAATATCGTCTCACAGTGTGATAAATTAACTAATTGCAGCTAACTCTAATTGCACAACAGATAAACTATGACATCTCATAGTGCTCTGAGCAGTGAGATGCTGTGATTTAATGAACCTGAGGAATGCTATGGCTGCAAATGAATAACAGGATCACCAAACTTTTCTTACTGCTGGCGGTGTGCTTAAAGAGAGTATTTACCTTCAAGGATGTAAACACACTCTGTGTCCGGGGGGTATTTGTTTGGGTAATTGGGAGAAGTAAAGAGCCCTCCTTCTGGTTCTTTCACCCAAGTTCCACACTGGCCTGCAGGCTTGACTCCAGAATTGTTTTTCACTAAAACAGATATGGGTAAATGAGAAGTAAAAAGCAGCACAGAAGAGGGGCTATCGAAGAGGAAAATATGTGTGGTTGTGGTGTTGGTGGAGATTATTGGAGTACCTGCTGTATCCTTCTTTGTTGCCCCAGACAACCCAAGTATGAGAAGACTTGCAACAACTGTAAAAAAAAAAAAAAAAAAAAAAAGAGAGAGAGAGAGAGAGAGAGAGGGAGAGAGAGAGAGGGAGACGAGTACATTTTTGATGCAATACTGTGATGTGCACATTTTTTTCTCTCGCTTGTTGAACACAGCTTGATTTCAACTGAGAGGGTTGAGTCAGCATGGAGCACATCGCAGGTTTTGGATTTTATACATCAGTGTATCACCTGCTAAATGTGCCCTGACTTAACTGACTTAACTGAGATGATTCAAACATTTCTGTGAACTTGAACACTGGAAATACAGGCCCAGAAACTTGTTACTAGTACTGACGGCCTACTCCACATGGTTCCGTGCATTTCAACCTAACCTCTAGGCTTACTGTAACTTTGTGCAAGTGCATTATCTGGTTGAATTACTGCAATCTTATTTTGCATATTAACTAAGCCGTTGCAAAGCCTTAACCAAGCCATTTCCATAATAAGTTAATGAGGGCTTAACCAAAACATCACATCTGGTTGTCATGAGGATATCAAAGAGCTTTTTTCAGTCTATGCGAGTGAAAACAGCCGGAATATTCCTTTATTGTCCCTATAAGAACATAAAGTGTGTCTATGGTACGCAGTGGTGAGTTCACAGTACAGTCACTTTATCCGACTTTGGCACATTTTTTTCTCCTGTTTTCTCCCATGAAATTTAATAGGCTATTCCCACTGGAATTTAAGTTTTGCTGCAATATTTGGATTGTTCTTCTAATCCTGTTACATGATTACCATACTTATTTTTTTTTATAAGGGTAAAGCATGTACAATTTGGCAAGCAACAAGAGCCCTGGCCAAGTAGGCTTTAGCTGATGATTGGAGATTTCTTACCGTGAAGGAAGCTGTGCCCATGTACCATGTCTGTTCCTTTCACACAGGGCTTCAGTCTCAGCTAATTCCATTTAGATTAAGGAATACTTCAAGAGAAAACGATTGAGATGAGAGTTTCTGAAATGCACAACGGGAAACCGCTTTCTGGATACCATGCAATCTTTCGGGTGGAAAAAAAATGACAAAGCAAATTTACTCCTTAGTAAAATCTTGAATGAAAATGTTGGAATTCCTTGCAGAGGTGTCACAACAACTAATCACCAGTTTCATATAAAACCAAAAACAGGTCTAAACACTCGCCCGATTTCCATCCAAACGTTTCTAATACCCTTTGGTGCTTCTGATGCACTGAAAGGATTAATAGTCCCGTCATCAGCCCTTCTCTCTTCGCTCCACCTTTGCTATCTTCTTTTAAAAAATATTTTGAACAACAACAGCTTCGCTTATTCCTCTTCGGTCCCTTTATCAGGAGAGAGGATCCTTCAGGAGCATGTAAAACCACGCAACACACATTTCTGCAGTGTTATCTTTACTCTTTTGCAGTGTGTAAAAATCCCTGGGATCACAAGGTGGTCAAAAGATCAGGTTGATTTTCGTTTTGGATCTCATTTGTCCTCTCTAAATATCTCAAAAGCTGTTAGTGCTGTTGTGAGAGCATCCCCCTGTCTTGTCTTCTGTCAACTGAAGAGTCCCCGCAGCCTGCAAGAGTTAATGTATGATCTCCCTCCTCCTTCCGCTCATTCAACACTGAGCAGTCCTATGCGCCAGAAATCCTAACGCACTTTTGACGCACGCATTGAAAACTTCTCCAGGACACCGCTTCCTCCATGCAAACAAACACCAAAAAAACCTCCTCCAAAAAGTAGAAAAGAAGACGGTCTTTGTGTGCGTCTGCTGTGCGTTTCAACAATGCGCTCTGCAAGCACGTTGCAGAATCCAGCAGCTGCTCAGCCGCCGCGCAACGAAAATGTAAAGGTAAGCAGAAAGAAAAAGGCGATGAGCGAGGAAATGGGAGAAACAAGAAAACCAGATAGATGTTAAAGACTGAGGGCCATCAGCAGGACCAAAGATGCAGCATCCGCAGAACGGAAAAGCCCAGATCAGAGTTCCTCCTGTCAATAGGCTTTGGTCCATTTTTAATTTGGGTTACTGTCAGCATAGAGATATATCATTCTGTTGCTTTTGGTCATCTCTTTAATTCTGATAAATAACAGCCTAACTTCTGCTTTTATCCCAACGATGCATTATATTCCCATCTTTATGGCGTTTCTGTGCTATGTCCTAAATCTCTAGAAAGTTCCTATTACATTCATATATAAAGAGTCTATTTTTGGCACTGATAGTACCCTAAAATGCATTGCAGGATTATACATTAGGATTACATTAAGTCTGTGAACTCTCTTAAACACTCGCCACAACAAAACAAATAATCATAGAGAATTTGCTGTATTCCAAAAACTTAACTTGATGCTTTTCATAATGTAATAGCATATACCCTAATATACAGCCTGTCTTGCCAGCTCACTTCAAGGTTAGCATGAATGGCACCCACCCAGATTTAGCCCAGACTTTCTATTTAGCTCCTCTGTTTTCTGGAGGATGTATAGAGAGGTCAAGTGAAAAAAGAGGGTGCGATCACCCCTTGCCCAACCCCCCCCAAAATTTTTTTCTTAGAGGTGTGTACACTGTGTGATAGTGTCAGTTGTATCCGTGCTCATCCACAAAGTGTGTAGTCGTTGTCACACCTGATGACAAAGCTGATCAGAGGGTGCCCAGGGACAAGTCAGACACTCGGGCTCCGAAAATAGTCTTGGCACCCAGCAGACAATATCCATCTTCAGATACTCATACTGCAGAGGCCATCTATCCATTGGACTCAGCCCCTACTGGTTCGCATTAACTGGATACTTCGGATTATCATGGAATACAGTATAATGCCCAATGCTGGTGGATGCTACTCTAAAGCCTTTTGCTTGTAAAACTGAGAATGAATTAGACTGGAGTGTATTCACTTTGTTCTGTCCTCTCTCCCTCTCCCTCTCTCTCTTTTCTCTCTCTCTCTCTGTTTTCTTGTTGTCTGTAGTGCACAAACCCTTTTGAGATTTCTCAGATAAAGTCTTACTATTGCCTCTAATGTCCTCCACTTAATGACATCTCATTCCAGAGATTGGCCTGTTGCTCACTTCTCTAAAAATGTTTGGTTTCGTAGCTCATAATGCAGTCTTTTCAGGTGCCATGCTCACTTTGAGGGGAATACATGGGGGAAATAGACATCTCAAAAGCCTATTCAACTAATAGGCTACTCCTAATCTGTTATAGAGAGTGATTTAATGGATTTGGGATTTAGACCCCCCAACACACTAGAACTGAAGCTTAGCCAGTCACTTTCTTACTACTGTACAATCAAATCCCATAAAGCCCGCAACCCACAGTGTGGCATCGTTTTCTCTGCCTTCTCCAAACTCACACAAACACAACAGAGCCATGACTGGAAAGAACTTAAAATGCCAATTTCTCTGCAAAGGCAAAGCTTATTATAGATCTTACGGAGTCTGAGGGGATGTCAGTAATATCTGGGCCGAAATATAATGCAATGCCCAAAGCTTGTTATTGATTAACAGTGGTGCTGTGTCGTCGAACAACTTTATAACCAAAACGCCACACATTTCTGATGGGTAAACTCTGAGATAAAGCAGCAGAGCTATATGGGAATTATTCAAATGAGGCTTATCTGCCCCACTGTATGCAACAGTAGCCCTGGTGAATTGAACAGCAGCCTCCAGCTTAGCACTCCAGCATGTATAAACTGTCTGTTTGACTGAATAGCACGGAGGCAGTGGGAGCATCTCAGAGAAATAATTCATTCAATAGCTCTCTCAAAGCCTGCCATTTTTAATTAAGGAAGTTTATCATTTGGCCGGAGATAACCATTGTGCTGTGTCGGCCTCACCTAAATTTGTAATTGTAATCAGTTTGGGGAAAGTGGGACCTCCAGGCAGGGAACCATACATTATACATTAAATGTATACATACATAACTAAATAGATAGATAAATAAATCGATATCTGGCAAATGCATTTCTTTACATGCATCTTTGAAGTCTCATGATTGCATGTTGTCTCTTACATCTACTTCACGCTGAGCAGCTGCCAATTGAAGTGCTGCAGTTTCTCCATCGTGGTTTCCCAAAAATCAAGGCAAATAAACTTCGCTTGAAATGCACACGAGAGAGCAGGCACAGCACGTGTGTTTTCACGTAACATACAGTACAAAAGAACAAATAATCCTTGATTGCCTCGTCTCGATTTGGCTCGGGCGTGATGAGTAAATTGGGCATTCACTTTCCACTCAGTGTCATTCTAATGAAACAAGCGGCAGTGTTTCTTTTTTGCCAGTCTAACAGGGGACAGCGTTAAAACGGATAAACACTTAGGCTAATGCTTCCTGCCCAGCGGGACTCAAATTAACCTTATTAGTGATGCATTGAGCAGTTTGTTGGCCTAAAAAACACCATTTATTTGTCATTCAAGGCGCCTTGTAGTTCATTAAACAGGACCCTTTTACAAGAATGAGGCGCTCTGACCACGGGCAAATATTTGAGCTGCTCTTTATGCTACATTAGCTGTCTGGGTCTCTGGTGATAGACTGCCTTTATCCTCATCCTGCACCTGGAGCCAGTAGCAAAATAATTCCATCAGATGACAGCCCATACACTACCTGTGGCGTCATTTTTGTTGAGGTGCTTTTGCAAGGTTCCAGTCTGCTCTAAAATATGTGTTCATAAATATATTACAAGTAAAAAGAAAAGTGCAAAGTGACAGGCACATCATGGTTCAAGAAATTATATTTGAACTCTGAAGCAAAACATATCAGTCATTTTCAGATCATCATGACAGACCACTGAATTGAACAATTTAGTACTTAAAGTGGTATGACAAAATGTATTACTGTAAGACTAAAGAAACAATTATGGGTATATGAAATAAGGCATCGTAGACATGCAGTAAAACGACTAATGGCATCATTGATGAACAGGAGTGGTGTCAGCGTTGAAAAGTTGTCAGCTGAAGTAATTGAGCTCAAATCCAAAAGCTACATTTCATTCCTGCAGAATGTTTATGAACAATGAATCTTTCTCTCTCTCTTTTTTTTAAACCTCCATTAACCTGCCTTCATTTTGAACATCTAGTCTAAACATCATGCATTTTATGTATATAAGGGCCACAGTGACGCTGACCCTCATAATAACTTGTACTGTAGTTAAACTGTACAATGGAACATTGTGTCCCCGAGAGCAAAGGAGAGGCTGTCCTTGAAATTATGGACAAACATTAAAATGTTTAAGAGATAAAAATCATAAAACAGTTAAAAGTCACATTAAATATATTGAGAATCACTTTGCCTGTGGACATTATTTGTTCATGTCCATATAATCTAATCACACGAAACACAACACTGTTGTATTTCGCTAGATTATATTTGAAACATACAGAAGAACCAGATCATTTGTATTTATGAATTTAAAATCATCCATACATGAGCTATACAGCAGACATGGATTTGCTGCGATGTTTACTGCTTGTATTGTCACACTTCCACAGTTTGTGATACCAGATGGCAGATATGAACCTACCAAAAATTTCCCCCACATATCCTACTTGTAATTACCGCTGGGAGGTTGATGTGGACGGTTTTTCATAGTCAGTAGTTTGCATTTACAGAACATCCAGTGAATGCAGCATTAATGGCCTACTTGACACTGAGCTCTAGTGAGTTATAATAATATAATGATAACGTAATACTGCAAGTTTTAAGCTATGGATAATCAGACATTGAATGATGGAAGGTCCCGTTGCAGTGTGAGTGTTAATGTGTTGAAAAGACGAGCTGTAATTGCTTTTTAGATTCCGCTGTTGAATATTACTGCTTTGGCCTTGTGAGTGCGTGTTGGACAGCAACGCTCCCAGTACGGGTTTAAGAACCTGCACACCTCCATAGTAAAGTATGTGATGAAATTTTCCTCACAGTCAATAATCATGATGGCATAAACAAGGTAAATTAGACGTTGCTTGAAAATAACCAGAATTATCATTTAACAGCTCATATTATTCCATATAAAGTTGGGAACAAGTGCAGAAATGTTACCTAAGGTGCAAATGTTCAATGTTACTTACTCACATGACCTAATTTACCAACAAGGATGGTAAAGTCCAAAGTTTGAGAGCATAAGTCCAAATTTTAAAATGGAAGAACAACAGCATCCAACAGCATCACTCAGCAGGACATATATTAGAGCTTAGATGCATAGCAGACCACATAAAGTTGAACTCCAACAATAGACCAGTAGTCATTTTTACAATCAAGCTGTAACTAGTTTTCATATAAATTGGTAGCATGAATTTTAGAATACAAAGAAAGATCATTTCAGCTTTAGACTGGCTTTTAAAAATGTACGGAAATTAATGGATAGCCAGAAAAAAAAAAAAAAAAAAAACTGTATGCCGTTATGCTTATAGATCCCCAGTGGCGCTAATATTGGTTCATTGCCGCTCATTTGATTAAATATGGTGTATGATAAAGTCATAATGTTCTGTTCTAGCGTACAGTTTTATGAAACCTTCTAAGCACTGAACCCTTATCTTACTCTGAAGTGCCTTCCGCATTCAACTCTCTCATGTCTATTCAAACGCAGCGAGTCATCTGTCAATCACGTTGGCTTTATCCACCCGGCAATTAATCTCAGCCCAAGAGGGGCAGCTGCACTGTCTATGAACCTAAACTTCCACTGCATTGCTGTGCCTGGTCTGCGGACATCCGCTCTAACTGTAGTGTAGAAAACAGATAAACGCCGGGGCATTTCAGAGTCTTTCCAGGACGGCACGGCCATGCTTTGCACATCTGTTCACAGGGAGGAATCGAAACATTTGTCTAGTGGGTCTTTTGTTTTTATATTTCCTCTTCATGCCCTTCCCTCGCTCTCTGCTCTCCATAGGATTAGGTAAGAGAGAGACACTGCTTCCTAGGTGTCCTGGATTCTGGCGAACATTATACCCTCTGCAATCTGTTCTGTGTGTACAGTCCCGGGCCGCTGGGTTAAATTGACTATGTAATTCGTCATTTGACCTCATTAGCCACTTGGTAGGGGGGTGCCACGGAGACTGTGGAGTGTCACCCTGTAGGCCGCAACACCGCCAACGGGGGAGTTAAAGTTACCAGTGACAATTTGCCACCGAAATACCACATGGGGGATTTTTTTTTTTTTTTTTGGATTGAGGCACAGGGAATGAAGCCAGGGAAAGTATTGACTCACAGCCCTTCCTGTATTTATTTACAGAGTCCCCAAAATGTTGGGTCAAATCAGATGTATTTGAAAACACTGTTTGGTTTGTACATATGTATGTGAATTTCAGTCCCATTTATTAGAAATACAAACAGTTGAGGTCATTCTGCTGATGACCATGACATATTTGTTTGAGAGCTGTTTGATTTACACTCCCTCGCTGCGTCCCGTTGCAGCGTAAAAAATGTTATTTGCCCACATCCGGCGCGCGAGGAGCCCCACTGTACACTGATGGCAGGGAGAGAGATCATTTCAGCTGAAATGCCAGGTGGGCTCGGTGTAGTGCTGAGAGTATGTGTTTTAGATGACCTTTTACGCTGGCCTCGGTGTTTGGAGACAGAGCCTGACTGCTGAGATCCTCTCACCGTTAAACACTCCCACTGAGTTTCCACATTGTCAGTCACCGGTGTGTGCGCACGGTACATTTCACTCAGTTGAACCACAATCACTGAAATTGCTTTTTAAAATGTCACAGTAAAGTACTTGTTCTCTTTGGGGAAGTAAGTCAGGATGAAAAAGAGGACTTTGGTTTTGAAGAATAAAACAGAGGTAAAAAATCGGGAGATGTCTTCGCAGGATCAAAACTCAGGGGGGATTTAACAAAAATTAAATGACACCTGCTGTCATTAACCTGGACTTATTGCAGACAGCTCCATAAATGTTACAAGGGACACATTTTACCTGGGAAATACTATACTCTGAAATTTCTGGAGAATTACATCCCTTAACATTTCTACTTTCATTCAAACCAAAAAGTGGACTCAAATATGAAGTGGAAATATGAGAAAATTGGTTATATAACATGGCCTGGTTCTCCAACAAGAGCTTTCTCATCTTCCTCACAGGCACTGCTGGGTTAGAAGCTGTGTGGTGTGGAAAAAAGTCCTAACCTGGTTATTGATATGTGGAGTGGAGCCATTGATGTGTAACAAATTCAGTTTTCTGAGGCTATGGCACACAGGACAGCAGTTAATTTCTATAATGGGGGAATCAATTTTGTCTAAGTAAAAAAAGGAAAGTTTCATAAAAAAGTTTGAGGGTTTCCATCTTACAAGTTTGATTTTGTGTTGAGCCTCACTCAGACGTAACTTCAAAAATTTATATCTATTTACATAAGTTCTTGAAGAGTCTGACTTGGAAAAATAAATGTTATTATTTACCATTTACTGTTTAGTGTTTGCTAACATTACTAACAGACTATGTACACACAGTTAAAGTCAGGCAAGTCATTAAGAACATACTAACATGTTACCCTGGGTTCAATTCTGGCCTGTGCTGCATGTCATCCCCTCTCTCTGCCCTGTTTTCTCGCTCCACTGTACCTACCTATCCAATAAAGCAGAAATGCCCAAAAAATTTTAAAAATGAAAGAAGAAAATTGCACATATTGCAGCTTTACATATGCTAATTAGATATGCTAGTTGTAGTTTCACTCCACTCAAGCCCTCTGATGCTTGTTGAGTGAATGTCGGATGTTTTGTGAATGTGGCTGCTGACTTGAGGAAAAAACACATCAGCCTCCTAGTGGTAATTACACCTAGAATATGAGTTTTGGCGGGCTCTGATATCCACCACCTGGCATCATGAAGTTAAGTGTGTCAGCACAAGTGCTAAACATAGCAGCAAATCTAGTGATGTCAGCAGTCCAGGATATTAAATAGAACTATTTCAGCTGTATTCAGACTTTTGCTTCCTAAGAAAAGCAGAAAATATCCTCTGTAGGTGATTTTTAATCAAAAAATACATGACTCATAGACAGATGTAAATATGGAAGTGTGTGGGCAATGCTAAAAACAAAGTGTAAAATGGACTATTATAACTAAAATGTTGGGGCACTTGCTCAGTCTATACATTAAAACAGTGTGAGCATGATGTTGAAAGGACATGCTTTTAAGGAATAGTTCAAAAGTGGTGTGAGTTCCTCACCGGTGGTTTTTATCAATGCAGGTCTTAGCTCCTGTTGGCAAACCCCTGTGGTCTGGCAGCTAGTCGACGGCCTCTCAGACAGGAGAGAATACGAGCACACAAGTTCAAAAATGTTTTTTTAATCTATAACAAATCCATCCACAACTTTCTCTCTCTCTCTCTCTCTCTCTCTCTCTCGACTGAACTTTGATTATTGCAGAAGGATGTTCTGCACACTGTTAGCATATCACGACACATATATTTAGCTAGGCATTGTGACTGATTAACTAATCATCGTTAGCTAGCTAGCCTTCATGTTAGCCATTTGAGTACATTTGAATACTGATACCTTCACTGCATTTGGGCCAAAGTGAAATGTATAGGTGGGAACATTGCTCCTACTTAACCAACTGCTATTAATTAGCCCATTAAATGTTCTGTTCAGTACCTTACATTAGGCAAACAAGCTTACAGTTTTGTGAGAATGGCTAGGAGAACTCCTAAATGATTTAATTTCTCCTTAGAAATGGAGCTCTGAACTGCACAGAGTTGGTTTGAAATGATAATGACTATGAGTGCTACATAAGGACTATACGTTGCAGGGCTTTGCTATGATGGAGGCAGGAGGCTCAAACTGGCTGTAAGGAATGTTGGTTTGAAAACAACACAGCATGTTGATCTGAGATTATAAGTGGCCTGTCAAAATCAGGGTAAAGAAAGTCTGTGATCAAATTTGGAAAGCATCACAAATCATCATGTCAAATAAAAAGTAGGAAAGTAAGTCCCAAGTTGAAAATAACTGGAATGATCCTTTCAACATTTTACTTTCAGTTCTTATATCAACATTTCAGACAGTAAATTTAATGGTGAAAAATTTTTAATCCACAACATCACAATGTAATCAAAGCCAATGATATAGTGAACATATATACTATACTGTAGAATTATTCAACAAAATTCGTAGGAAATTCCCAAATACCACAGGAAATCGTTCTTTATCATTTGGAGCAAGGTTTTGTTCAAATGTTTTATTTTCTAATGAAAGCCTCAGAAGGAAAAGGTAGCATATGGATTATGAGTGAGTAACAAGCCAGTCCAAATGTTGCAATATGGCAGTTAAATAATTCATCCCAGAGAGGGCCCTTGCCATATTGCCTTAATCTCATAACTACCATGTACACTTCATGAGACACTGATAAGAATTATCTCTCTGTGTTCTCTCTCATCTTAATGAACTGCTTTTCCATTCCATGTACGGTAGCACATCTATTCAGTATGAATAATAACCTTCATTATAGGAAAAGATTGAACTAGGAGACCAAATGAACTCTGTAATGTGGCTCAGGTAGAAAATGGGTAATGGTAAATGATTAGTTTGAGGTCTCTGTCTTACTGTTACCTATCGCCAGTCTATTTCATTCAGGAGTTGACCTCTTTTTAACCTTATATTACCTCATTCTATGAAGTAGCCATTACATGGCAATATGTTCTGCTAAATTTTAACCCTCAGCGTAGCAGCAAAACAAAATACAATTTGTACAATGCAAATACAATGTGTATATTACAATGTGTAGATTGCTTGTATTTCCAGTTAAAAGCACAACAGTGCAGCAGTATTCTACAAGATTGTACCATTTATATCTTTGTCAGCCTTATTGCAACTCTATACCATTAGGGTTGGTGCTACCTCATCAGTGCAGCTCTTATGCAACCCACTGTATCCTAGTAATCTAGTGCCTGAGCACAAGGCAACAGGGGAGAGGGGGAAGATACTGTGGGAGAGAAAAATAAATGATACAAAGGGACATCAGGGAAGAGAGTAGAGAGGAGGAGGGAAGAGGAAAGAAAAGGAGAGGAGATAAGAGGAGAGGAGAGGAGACAGATGA
Organism: Holocentrus rufus; assembly: GCA_900302615.1. Taxonomy (NCBI): domain Eukaryota; kingdom Metazoa; phylum Chordata; class Actinopteri; order Holocentriformes; family Holocentridae; genus Holocentrus; species Holocentrus rufus. The sequence goes on from OMLF01032202.1 coordinate 29,175, forward strand.
TTAATGATGACTGTGGAGAAGATGGCCAAGGTGGTTAGTGAAATTAACAGAGGCTTAGGCGGCAGCAGACTACAGGGAGAAGAAGCATTCTGCAGGCCCATGCCAGATCCAACTAGTGTAGGTGTGTGTGTGTGTCTGTGTGCGTGCGTGTGCACACACTCACACACCGATAGACACACATTTGTGAGTGCTGCAGCAATCCCAAAAATGCAGTTGACATAATCCCAATGCAATAGACATACTGTTGGTTCTGTATATGTGTTTGCATTTATGTGTGCATTCCAGGGTGATTTTGAGTGGCGTTTCATTCTGCAAGTGTGTTGCATGAGTGTGTGTGTGTCCTGCATGTGTGTTGATGATGTGTTCTTTTTTAGTGTGCGTGGGTTAATCCTGTCTCAGGTTTCTCACCCAAGGTTCCGCAGATGCGATGAGTCTAATGTAAATATGTTAGCACCGTTGCCATGGTGAAGTGTCATCAGACCAAAGCTTCAAATCAATTAAAGTAATCAACAAATTGGAATGGACAAACAATCAATGAAGGAAGAAATCCGTTCTAGCCGCCCTCAGGAAAATCAATGATTTTAATTGTGCTCCTAGACACATAATACTGTTGTTTAAATCAATCCTTTCAGCATTCAACCAAAGCTCATCATGAAAGCAGCTGAACCCTCTGGGAACAGAAGGGGATAGTGCTGTGTCAGTAACAGATAAGATTGTTACTCTCGAACAAAACATATTAATTGATTACTGTGATGTTCGAACAAACTTTTACATCACAAAACTCATATACTAGACAAAAAGAATATCATCTTGGCAGTTTAATAATAAACCATTTCAATTATGTTCATAATAGTTGAAATTAATCCTATCTAAATATGAAATACTGTTTGAGAATAATTTAAAGGGGTAGTTCACCCATTTTGAAAAACATACTGCCACACAAGAAAATTGTTCTATCCTTGACTTTTGTTTATTTGTTTAATAACAGACAATTTTTTGCCATTTCGGATTACAAAACTTCTGACACACATCATCAACCTAAACTTTGTTTATTCATCAACTGGAGCGGATTAAGGCAGATATATTTAAGAATGCTAGCTGGGGGGAAGTACACCTCAATGGCAGGTGGCTAACAGTTAGCATCTGGAGCATCCAGCTAGTTTCCTGTAGCTTGTAATAATGAGAGGAAGACGGCACCACCACTGTCCTACATAACAGCTAGGGGGTAAGTGAAATAATATCAAGTTTTTCAAAATGCGTGAAATATCCCTTTAAGTCCCTCTGCGTCACTGAAACTGCACACACAGTTCTTATCAGTCCACCTTGGTGATACAGATCTGACCACAGTGACAGTGGATACAGCTCTTCACAGAGAGGCAGTGATACACTGAAGTTTCACCTCTCTATTGCACCTCCAGGATGAGGAATGTGAGGAAATTAAAAACGCCACATGATCAGACTTTATAAGAATGTGTTCATGTCCTTACTACTCACAGTAATTCCATCTGGATTGGATTTTTAATGCGCAATCAGTAAATCCAGCGCCCTGATGCCGCAATTAAAATTTGACGACCGCGAGAGAAATATGAGGCATTAATTATTACAGTTTGATCCGAGAGCTCGCTGTAAATAAATGTAAAAGGGCAGCGGCGAATTGCTGATTTGGGCTCGGTGTCAATGTTTCTCTGTCGTTCATATTGACAGCTGCAATTAGAACCCCAGGGTGCAGAGGCAGCGGACTCGGCGGGCCCCA
>OMLF01032202.1:36312-53634 GCA_900302615.1 Holocentrus rufus
TTTTATCTAGTTATTTGTTGGATTCTGATTTCATCAGGACACTAAGTTGTCCTGAGCAGACGGAGCATCATGGACAAATGACACAAACTGCTGGCTTGTTAGTAACTAGGTTACAAATCCTTGCATACCTTGGAGGTTTGAAGGCTGAAGTCATTATGAAGACTGACTCACAGCTGACGTTGCAGCTGTGTGCTCAACAAGTACAACAAAGTCGCAAATGTCTCTATGGCTCATACTATATATACTGAAATCACTCCTCTGTCTCTTTCCTGTAGCCACGCACGCACACACACACACACACACATACACACATGCACACACTGACAGGAACAGACAGGGCCGGCAGTAAAAGTGAATCAGAGTGCAGACGTGAAGTTTTGTTCGGTGAGTCACCATTTTGTTTTGGAGTAGGAACTCATTACAAACCCGGGAAAAGGAGTGGGGGGAAGCTCTGTGGAGTGGTGTGTAATGATGACTCAATGGGATAAATAAGCATGATGGAAATTAAAGAAATAGAAATAGACAGAATCCTTGAGAGACGAATGATGTTGATAATTAATAAAGAGCATTCATCCGCCCCTATAAGTGCTCATTTCAAGATGAATGCGACTATACTCCACTATATTTAACATACTACTGTATTTACGCCACTCAATCAATCATTTCATTACCGTCCTCATGGAAACCACTATAAAATCACCAACTGCAGAGCACTGGCAACAGGTTGATGAGTTGGACAAATGACCGTACCTCAAGGGTTTACAAGATAAATGGTTATTTCCATTATTACCTACAGAGTTGATGTAGTTCTAAATGATGAATAGCATTCTTGACTCTTACGCTGTTCATTCAAATGTTCCTGTAATTGGCCAACTAATAGAACTCATCACTCAACGCATTAACTGCAAGTGGCGTGCAGCTATGCTTTCTAAGCTGGAGTCCCTTGACCACACTTCTGCTTAAAGAAAACATTACATTAATATGCCTGAGTGCAGAAACATGGACACGTGCCATTTTTTCCTCTGCATTGCCTGAACAGAAATAAAAGCAGAAAAGTTTAAAATGAGGTTGGCGCACACTGTGATTCATCTTTGGAGAGCTGATTATCATTTCTACTGCATCTCCACCAAAGAATAACACTTACTAAGATGCGTTTATTATTTTTTTAATATTATTTTTTTCTAAATTAATTAAGCTGTACTGAAGAAGTGTGTTTTGCCTGGAATAAGCTTGCTGTTGACACTGTTCACACTCAAATGCTTTCTAATTAATTGAGGTTCCTAAGAAAATACAACAGCCATGAAATTGCCGTACATGTTTTTGTCCACAATCTCCTGAAAATATCTGTGGAGTTTAGTGAGTTGAACTTAGTGTGAAAGGAAAGGCACTCGTGCGGGGGAGACCTACTGCAACGCGGGGTTAAAAGAATGCCTGCACTGTGCTTCGGAAAACATTCACAGTGTCTGAAATTAACTTTCTGGGTCACCTTCAAAGTTCTGGTAAAGTAAACAAATGTGGAGTGACAGTCTGCACACTACAGTGCATCATAACCTATCATCCTTTAAATATTTGGGCAGAGCCTTTTTGGCTTTACACACTGGAGATTTGAGCACCTAAGAGCATCAGCGAGCATTTGGATCTGAGGCCTTCACCATGATTCCCTTCCTCTAAGGTTATTTCCTTCTGTTTGTTATGTGTCTTTATGGTGTTATATGGTGTCTACTTTATTGACTGAGCTGTTGTTCTGTAGGTTCAGGTTGTCTTCACTTTATTACCCACTTGTTGGAGACGGAAGCATGATTCACCATGATGTGGTAATAAATATAATCCATAGAGAAACATTGCAGTGTGTGGACTCTATATACCTGCATCAGTCGGTCCATCTGTCGGTCTGTGCAAAACTTTAAAGGTTTTTTGGGTGGTTCTGCTTTTATTGGAGAGGTGCAGTGGAAAGAGACTGGAAAGACAGGGCAGAGAAAGAGGATGATGTGCAGCAAAGGGCGCCTGCCGAATTGAACCTGGGCCAATAATACATGCTATACGCTCTACACAATGACCACCAGTATGACCTACTACATGATATGACCTATGATATGAAATTTGGGGGGCACATTCATCCTCCACTGAAGATTAATCCTGTCAATTAGCGCCACCCTCAGGCCAAAATGGCAACTTTGCAAACAAGATATTGCAAAATGCATTTAGTTGATTGCCATATTTAGTGAGTGTAGTCATACTTTCCAAATGGAAGATTGCTTTTGATCGTGGTGACGCTATGACTTTTCCTCCAGTGCAAACAGGCCAAACATTGGACTTGTGCACCACATATCTCTAAATGTAACAGACAGATTGCCAAGTAATTTGCTGAGCTGTAACCATGCTTCCCACCAAATGAACCCTGTCAATTTTGGTGTCGCCAACACCTTTCCTCCAGCGCCACCCTCTGGCCAAAATGTCAAATTTGATCTATGTATTGGGCAAATGACACATTCATGCTCCCCAGAGGATATATTTATATTTATATATTTTTTATCAGCCAAAATAATTAATAGAAATTATTCACCAACATAACACTCATACCTTTTTTGAGTGCCATTTCATGCGTAGGATCAGGTACTTGTGTTAATTCACTACACTTGCTCACTCAGTGGATCAAGCTTGCAGTTCATCATTAAATGAAACAGAATTTGAAATACAGGAAAGCCTTTTGATGCAACCACATTTCTGTGTGTATGGAAGTTAGCAGGTTCAAGATTTTGATATTAAATCTTTTGATATGAAGTCTATTCAGATGAAGTTGTACATAACCGAGGCATTCAAATGTTAGTGTTGCTAAGTTACTGGCCAGTACGACGTGTGACCCAGAAAAAGGGAATTTCACTAGTATGAAGGACTTGTTGGGTATTAATTTTCAACTCTGCCTATATATTTTGACACTTTGCAATAGCTCAGTGTTGTAAACTGGGAATTTCCACGCTTACTTGCTACATTTTTTCCCTGAAACTTTAATAAGGGAGAAACAGCACAATATTTTCCCAAAGAATTCCATTCTATTCTATTCTATTCTATTTTACAAGTCTCTTGGCCCTGAGATTGTTCATTCTTTTACAAAGAACAAATGAACCAGACGTATCTCAGTCTGACTATTGTTGTCAGTGGCCACACTGTACAGTCTGTGCAGCATCAGCGATTGTTCCAGCTCCCCGGTGACAAAGCAGCAGTTCAGTTTTATGAGCATGTGTGGCATGGTGAGATAAAGTACGTCTTTGGTTGGACCTATAGTCCCCGCACAAACAGGCACACATGCATGCCCATACACACTGGACAAAGACAAAACACCAGTCAAAGTGATGGACAGAAAGGACAAAGATGAGCAAACTTTATCTCATAGTGGAATGGGGAGAGGATGACAAGCAGGAGAGAGAGAGGAGAGGAAAGAAAAACAACGCTGTAGGCCGCGCAACATCCGAGTCCGTCCTTGCTCATCTTCGATGATAAAGAGTTGCTGAAGTCCTCCTGGTCCGCTGTGACCCTTGTGACACTGTATCTGTCTCCCAGGGGCCATTGGCTTTGCTGTGTAATAGCACACACTCATGCATATACTGTACACACACACACACACACACACACAGAGGTGCCTTCTGGCCATACAGGTCAGTCAGAAGTAGGGCACGTTGATAAAAGTATACGTGTCCTTTACATGCACTGACCTAAAAGTTGCTAAGTTCGATAGTTGGCATTTCCAAAACAAAAATATCATGCAGTATCACAAGTTGACATTGGGCCCTCGTGTCCTGCACTGGATAGCCAGTGGCATTTGCATCTAGTCTGTTGCTATTCCAGCCTGTTTTCTCTGTCTACAATGCCTGGATCATCACTTCGCTCTGCCCATCTCTACAACACCCAGAGTTTACAGAAAGCTCAAAATTGAGGTCCAAACTGCTGTTGCTTTTTTTGCAAATCAGTGCAAACAGAAACATGGCAACACAGCAGTGATGCTGTGCTGATTGCAGAAACCAAGATTCTGTTAGTTACTAAACAAAGACATCTTTTTTTGTCTAAAAGCTTCTCCAACCAAGACAGACGAACCATAGATTTTTTTCTGTTTGTTCTTCCTACACATGACATTAGGTTTGACAACAAGGGCAGGAGTCATCCAAGCTCTTTGTAGCAGTGTGTTTAGCAGATGTAATGCAGTTCTCAGTCAGTGGAAACCTACCACAAGTTGGATCAGTGAAGTTTGCTGGTGCTGCCCTACAGACAGAGATTAGATCAGCCCTGTTTTTTGAAGCAGACAGTCGTAAACTCACTAACGATAAAACAAAGCAAATATGATTTATACAATCATAAAAGCCAATGAGCAACAGCCAGCATTTGTACATTAATGTGACTTGGGACTTGAGATAATTGTGTCATTAAAAAAAAAAAGAAGCAGGTAACTAATTTGCCAAACAAGTTGACGGGAGGTGACGGGGATGTGGTTGAAGCGCTCGGCTTGTTGTGATGAACTTAACTTCCTCCAACAACAAAAACATCCCCCATAATCGCTAACTAATTTTCTTCTTCACCTCATCTTTATTCTCAAGTCTTCATAAAATCCCATCACACGGCATCATACTGGTGTGAGCAGCAGCAGATAAGAGGGACTGCGAGTGCTGATAAAATGGAGAGGGTGCCAGAGCAAGCAGTCCAGAGTAACTACCTGTAAAAGAATTACAAAAGGGAGGTTCAATTGATTAGTCTTGCAAGTTGCAAAAGAAATTGGTTTTTGATGTGCGCGAGACAAAACGGAGCAAGAGCGCAGCCTTGGAGATAAGAAGAGAATTAGATAGAGAAAAATGTTCTCTTTTAAACTGGACATGCGTTGATCAGGGATGAAAGAGTGATGTGTTTTCAAGTAAAGGTTTTATGCCCACTCATCATATCTGAGCCTCCCTTATCGGCAATGCCAATTTAAAGTCTCTTCTGAGAGTGCAAACCCAAATATCACAGACATTTGGGAGAGCCAAGATAGTTTGCTTGATCTCACTTAATTGTGCAGCATAAATTATGCATTGGGAACAACACATCGGGGTGGGCTACAATAGTCCTTTAGAGACACTGTAAATAATAAATTATATTATATATAATAAAAGACTGACATCATTTATTGCCCAAAGTGTGCATGCTAAATAGGTCATTGCGGACAGTAAGAAGCATGAATTCATCAGAAGTTATACATAAATCATTAAAGATGATTTACTCTGTGTGTGTGTGTGTGTGTGTGTGTGTGTGTGTGTGTGAGAGAGAGAGAGAGAGAGAGAGAGAGAGTGTGTCAAGTGTTCCTGCACACAAATGAGTGTGCTTTATGCCCTGGCTCTGGACATGATCTCACTCTACAGCGTTCGCTGAATCATGTTGGGCAAACTACCATTTATTCCCCACCACACTTCCATTTCTCAATGATGATAATAGCATGGTATTAGTGCAGGGAGGAGGATACTGGAGCATATTTAACACTCGACCTTGTTGTGAACCCAGCAGAGTAACAAAATAGACTGCCTGTGTTCCTCTGGTGTGGGGTTTCACTCTTATTTATGGGTCTAATTGCCTGCTCCCCTTGCTCACTGGGAGATGAAATATTTGAACTTGTGAGCCAAAGCATTGATGTTGTTTAGACCAGCTCAGTTGCAGTAAGCCGGGGCGGGAAGAAAGAGCAGTAACTTGTGACATAACCATTACCCTTGGGCTTTCTTTTCTCCAGAGGCTCACTTTTGAGTTGCAGACTCAGCTTTCTTTGGATGCTTTCTATTAAACTTTATCCAGCCAATGAACAAATGAGCCATTAATTGAATGGGCAATGAAAGATGTCTGAGTGGCAAGGTTTGCTAGTGAACTGAGATAGCTCCATAAATAATTAATTTCTAATTGAAAAAGGTGAAGAGACTTGAGAAAGCCCTCCCTTGTGTATCGCTTAATAGTCATAAGATGATAATAAAAGAGCAAAACGAGGAGTAAAATCAAGTAAAATGATGAAGCAATCAATCGGCAAAGCTTTAATCATAGCTCTCATTTTCAGACTCCAGGCATCTGAGATCCATTTCTGTAACAGCTGCCAGTATCTGTTATTTAATTTACTAAGACTGACTCGGCAGCAGTATTCTATTCATGAATCAGATTAGTGAATGACAGAGTCAGCTATTTGCCACATGATGTGAGAGTAGGAATTCAAGGCAACTGTCTCCAAAATGTGAGGATATGGGTGAAGATATGAACTGGGAGCGCTTGTTCAACACTGTATTGTATTGTGTCTCAGCCTGGCATACTGTGAGCAACTGAACCTTTAGTGATTTAAGCTCTTTTGTGTTGAAACGTCTGTGAAAACTTGGGCACAGCAAAACAGGAGTTGTTTTACTTAATCCTAAATAGGTTTTAAACTGGAGAACGGCTGAAAATCTCCAACTTAACAATTCATTTAGTCTCATATTCTGCCTTAAAATCTTTTTTTTTCTTCAAACAAGTGAAAAAGTCTGACAGTGGGATGTGATAATCTCACTTGTTTCCAATACAATTTCACAGGTTTCAGATTTTTTTCTGGGAACATAGTTAATGCTGAGAAAAAAATTCTGAAAAAAGTGAAAATGCATCTATCACTGCCTGATAATCAATGGTACTGCTATGAATACAGTTGACACATTCAAATTTCTCGGGACCAACAGGTGCAACATCCTCAAATGGGATAGGAACATCTCCAATCCAATCAAGAGGGCCCAATAGGATATTCTCACTGTGTCAAACAGCAGCTCAGTGTGTCACAACCAGCGCTAGTCCAATTCCACAGATCCACCTATGAAAGCATCCTCACGCTCTCAAACACTGTTTGGTATGGTTCTGCCTGTTGAATGGCGGCGAGGGTTGTCGGCTGTTGGCTGCCCTGCATCAAAGACCTGCACAATGCCACAGCAAGCGAAAGGGCAAAGAAGACTGCTGACGGTCCTGTCCACCTGGGCGCCTGCTTGTATTACATGCTGCCTCCTGCAAGCCTGTTCTGGTGCTGCAGCAACACCTGCAACTACCACAACCAGCCCCCCTTAGCACCCACCCTACCTCACCCTAACAAGCCTGCTCCATCACACACACATGGACACACAGATCCATACCACCCTGCATTGACTGACTGCACATAGATAATTTATGCATGAGCACTTGCATCAGCTAGTCAGGTTATCCATCAATTAAACTGTATTTTGCACATGGATCTTTTGCTTTCTATCACTCTAATTGTATTTGCACATGTGACTTACTTGACTTTACTTGCAGGGGCTTGTCACTTTATTTGGCACTACCAGTGCTTAACCTGCTCTGCTCAATGGACCACACTGGACTACTGCACTACTACACACTCACTACCTATCTGACTGCTGTTGCTAATTTTTCCACTGCTGCTACAATGGAGCAATTCTTTAGCTTTGCACGACTGCTTGTATTGTATACTTGTGTGTTTATTATGTAGTTTACTGTTATGCAGTATATGTTATCTGCACTGTGTGTGAGGTCTGGTTACATTTTGTCCTGCACAAAGTGTGTAAGTCCTGTATTGTGTAACTGCCTTGTACCATGTCAGCACTATTGCCCAAGTCAAATTGCACAAGGTGAATAAAAATTAATTCCGATGATTCTTATGTTTGATAAATTCTGCTTACCAGGACTCCTGACACTGGATATACTGCAGGTGTTCAGTTGCTGCTCACGCTGCAATGTTCTGTCCGGCCTGATGGGTGAACAATGAACTTGAATCACTTGAATATATTTGCATCGCTGTACTTTCAACAAATTTGGCTCAGTCAGTTGATACTTGGAGTCGGTCTGAGATTTTGTTGAATAAAGCTCTTCTCCGTCTCTTCTGCCGTTTTGGCATGAACTCCCACACTTTCACTAAAACATTCATTTGAATTGCATATGGCTGCTATAGAACAAAGAATATCTTGTAATCCACACATTAACACACCCATAAACAGGGGAATCCTTGATAAATGTGCTTTATCTAAGTTGTTTGCATAGGCCTACCTAAGGCAGGGTTTATGAAGCTGGATAAAATCAGAAATGTCGCCTGAAGTAGTGTCTCTTCTGCAGAAATTGCAGCGATGATCCATGTATAACCACTAATCTCCACATTGAAACATCAGCCATGTTTTTATATTCTTTAAATTTTGACCCCAGGAGTATAATATCACAAAAGCATGATTTACTACCAGCTTTGGACATGAGCTATAACCCCCAAAGCAATGAGATGAATAGAATCGGAGGATTAGGAAATACGTCTGCTCTCTGGTGGAGTAAGTCCTAAACATCCATCCATCCATCCGTTTCCTCTAGCTATCTCTTTACTTACTTTGGCGATCACCAAAATAGTTCCTCGCTTCGTAATTAATAAGGTAACCAGCTGAAAACAATGTGCGTCCTGCTGTTCATCTGAGGACAGCTGCCATATTTCACGACTGAAGACAAAGATGACAAAAACCCTGAATTCAAATTAAAAGAGTGATTTTCTGGTGTAATACAGGAAAATCCACCCCATATCCTCCCTCTATCCCCCTGTTGAGGGAGCAAAGCCTGCTGCAAATGAAAGAATCTTCTCTTGAAACCGGGCACTAAGCCAACCACAGTGTCTGTTGGCATTACCAGCCCTAAGGATTCTAGCTATTTATTTTTCTTCTTTTTATGTTTGGCACACAGGAGACACAGAAAGGATTCATTCATGACTGGCAAAGGAGGTCGACTTTTCAAACGTAGCAATTAACCTACGGCAAAAGATTTTTGGTGGGGATTTTGGATTTGTCACAAAGAGAAGCTAAAGTCCTTAGTCGCTGGTTGGTTTGCTTTGACAGGGAAAAAAAAACACAAGTAGGAAACTGAATTATAGAGTGGATGCAAAAGGTTTGAACAACACTTAAATGTAGTTAGTTTTGAACAGCACATTCGCACAAGAGGGAAAGTTACACAGCGCATTAACTGTTAAACAAAGAAGAAAAGCAATTAATTTGAGGCCCATGAGAGATATTTCAGGCCCAACTCTGTCTCGGAGGTCACGAAGCTCTGTCACTATATATTTTAGCAATTGCTCAATTACCAAATTGCCAGCAGCAAAGCATCTTTACACAAAATTGTGTTTTACATTTATTGCTGACATGTATTGTAAAGCGCATTAAGAGAAATGCAGTCCAGAGACATATTCACCCATACTGTGAGATTGTGCATTAAACTGCAGAGTGGCAAGGTGTTCAATTTAAAACAACCTTAGGCGCAGACATTCACTGTTTTGTGCTTACTCTGCTCCTCGTTCACATTAGCCTTGACTGCCAGTTAATTTATTGTATGATGGCTAGCCCGGCTGCTCGCTGTACATTACTGTAATAAACAATCCATGTACACCCAGGACGTGAAAAGTAAACTAAGGACACCTTTACCCGCCCTGATTAATGATGTTGTTTCTGTTTAGCACTGAGCATCTGGTGCTGTCTGTTCTCGCAGAACATGCACCCATGGGAGTCAGAAGCCGGGGCACGAAGCAGATGACCCACCCCCCCTCACCAAAGGCGGCGGGTCAAAGGGCACGTGTACACAGCAAGGCGTCATGCTTGGCGAGGTCCTTCCTTACTCCCTCTTCCCCCTCGAACAACACTGTCATTAACCTTCAGTCACGGCTATCTGATGGCAAAGCCCACTGGAGCAGCAACTCATTTGCTTAATAACAGACCCTATCTTGAGAACGAGGAATGGAAATAGGCAGTCAATCAGCAAAGAACAGTGAGAGAGTGAGCATATCCTTGCCTCATTAACAGAGGGGATGGTGTGTCGAGCGAGGGGGCTGCCGGTTCAGGGAGGTTGTCAAAATCAGCATGCAATAGATGCATAAAACATTTCAAAGCTTTCTGCAGAGGCTGGAAAAGCTGATCTTGTTTGAAAGTGCAGTGTATAAGTACAGAATATAATATGCTTTCTTGTTCAGAGTCAATAGCGCTGCCATACTGCTCGCTGGGGTGAAAAAGCTCAAACAAACACTCTGCGCGCCGACATAGTTGTTCCCATCAGTGTATCCTGATGACACTTTGAGGGAGACTAGTTCATGTCGAGAAACACAGGCTGACCTGTTTCTGGCCTGGGAATAGCTCGTGCGCTCGAAAATTGGACAGTTTTCCCTCTAGAGGGCCGCTGTTTTTGTGACACCAATGTCACCCAGAGTGGCTAAAACTTTAAGACTCTGTTTTGGGCCACTTGAAATGGCAGGAAGGGTAAACAACTCACAAAGAAAGTCACATAGCCCTGGGGGAGGTAGGAGGCACTTTTAGCAATTTCTTTTCATTTTACGTCCTCATTTGCTGCCAGATTCAAGAGTTGGACTGTCACCTCACTAACAAGGCAGATTTCCAAGTAGCCTGCTGTCTGGCTGAAGCAGAGTGCGCAGCTCTGGTTTGTCACAGACAGACGCAGACATTAGTCATCAGCCCAATCTGCCTGTGATGCCTGATGAATTGGCAGGCCACAGTCGAGACGGCAGGCAGGCAGCCACAGTACAGCAATTATCAATCACACACTCTGTTGGACTGCGCTCATATTTCATGGCACCGTTGTCAAAAGCGATGGATGTGGCGCGGATGAATTGTTATGAAGCCTGTGCTCATTGTCTTATTCGGCTTCAAAAGTAAATCTCGGCGGCGAGCGTCTTTGTGTTTAAAAGCGGCCTCCTTTTATTTCAACAGATGTCATGTAAAACGTTGACAGTGATTCCTTAAGTAAGACAGCATCCCACTCGGTCATATCGACCACATCTCACCAAACAATTTATCAGCCAGTGTCAGCCAGCCACCATACTAAGAGCCACACTTAAAGTCTCTCTAAAGGCACTCTATCTGACTCCAGAGGGACACTCAATGTCACTTGTCCTTGTGGCCAAACTGTTATGCCTGACAGTCAGTAGATAACTTTATTGTGCTGCGCTACACTGTGCAAGCAGTGGGAAGAGGGAACACTCTGGGGTAAATTGCCACACTCAAGTAGTATAATTTGGGCCTCATTTCAATTAGATCAGAGGGGCATTTGGGTGTGCATAAGACGTTAATGGTGTTTGTGAATATATTTGTTCATTAAACATTGATAATGAATCCAGCATTAGCAACCGAAGGCACCATGGCAAAATAATTTACTGGGCGTGGTAGTCAAACGGCTCACTGATACAACTAAGTGACACCAAATAGAGAGCGAGAGAGAGAGAGAGAGCGTGGAGTACTTGTGGGAAGGGCCTGGGACAACACTGAGTTACACATAATTGAGTGCAATTGAAAGAGATGATACTACAAACCTACGAATACACTGGAGTGTACTATTTTATTGGCCCTCAAACTTTTTGCAACATGTTTGAGTATCTGTTCTCACATTACGTTAATGCTTATACTGTGAATATCCCTGCCTGTCCTTACATGACATTGTATGAACTAAATATAGACAAGCGCCCGGATTATTGCCGGGGAGCCTAAGAAAACTTAAATGATAGATGTGGGGCATCAGGAAAGGAGTCAGAAGCCCTCATAAAAAGTCATAGGAGGGCCGTGCATTGGGAATAACTGACAAACAGTCCTTATCATTTGTCTGCTAGTTTCTCCTTGTTACACTAGCCTGGGTAAAAAAAAGGTATTTAAAGGTTATAGAGAAACTGTACACAGGCACAGAATCCACTTTGAGGTTGCTGGAGAACAAACACCTCGGGCAGGTTGGAAATTAAGCTGAGAAAGCCCCGCCAAAATAATTCTGCAGTGCTGTTTAAAGATAATAATCAGCATTATTCAGTCACACTTCAGGGTGAATTATTTAACCATAGCAATCATTTTAACAGCAAAGAAATTCAGTGCAGGTGCTACAGCATGGAGATATTTTCAGTTTACTCAGCAAATATTGTGCTCCACAGCCTACATTGAACCATAAGCCTATGCATCTAAACTAGGTGGGTGGGAAATTATGAAAAAAAAAGACAAGGTTTGTTTTAATTTTACAATACAGCTTTGCAGAGATCTGCGGATTTGTTTTATTTCTTTGCTCACGTAACACAGACCTGATTATTCCACTGAACAAAATCTATACTAACCTATATATTTTCCATGTTTGTATTCCATGTTTGCACAGTAGCTGTAGAGCTGAGGGTGAGAAATCGAGCTGCAAGTGAGGAGAACCACCACAAATTTAGACATGGTGCCAATGGCCCTGAAGCAAGTGAATTATTTACAACAGACACAGATCCCTACCCTAACCTTAACCTGAGCAAACCCATCCCAAAACTTAAGCATCTCTAGCCCGTTTTAAAAACTGTCAGTCTAAAACTGTGGTCGGTCTAAAACTGTGGATGCAGCGGTATCTGTGCCTGCAGCTCAGTGATCTTGGAAAAATCAGATTTGAGCTGGCAGGGCTCTGAAATCTCCAAGGTCAACATTTGACAGGGCTCTTCTGGTCACCATCTCCCTGCACACTCAGATTTCTCCTCTCACTCACAAACACAGATTGACATTATTTATTTCAAACCTCTTTTGCTGCAGGAGTTCTGTGCACTGAACGATAGAAAAATGTATATTCTTTATGGTTTTTTTTCCTTTTGTTTTGCTCCAGTTTCATTGCAGCAAGTAATATGAAGAGATAGCACTTGGCTTCTCGATTTTGCTGTTTGGCTCGATCCACTTTGGCTTTTCTTATCCTTGAAAATAAAGTGTTGGCTAGCATGGTTCTTTATCTTTCAGTGTTGGCAGGCTCCTGCCTCTTTGCTGCCTCTTCATAGATAGATGTTCATTCAGACCACTCATTCTGCCTAATATGGCCGTGACATTCCAACAGCAATTTACAGCCTAGCAATGTATTATTTGATGATTTTTGTTCCATTTTTGTGCTTTTCTTTCAATGCAACAACTATCTCAATAACATTAAGTTATTAATTTGGTCTGATGAGCGTAGGCCCACTTTTACACAAGCTTCAAACATTGCAGCAGCCCTACAATGTCCTTACAAGCATTGAATTCTTATGACCTTTCATAATTAGCAGATAGAATGCATTATACAAAACCGGAGAAGATTAAAACATGCAAAAGCCTGTCCCATTTCAATAGATCTTGGGCATTTAACATTACTCACCCATACTGAGGAAACCTTTAAGTTTTTTTCCGGCACTTTAATATTTCAATATCTCATTTGTGCCACTGCATGAGCTGGATCATTCCTTACACTCCTAGTGACATTTCAACTCTGCTGCCTGCACAATGGGATGAAAGACCTGGTGCTCCAGTGGTTTTACTGTTAGATGACAAGGAGAGCCAGCCAGCCAGAGACCAGATGTACTACTTCGTCCTCCTCATTATGTCCTATTCATGAGTAGAATTCTAAATTTGACTAAAAATGACCTCCTGAGGCAAACCAACCTACAGAATAAGCTTTATTTCACTCTCACTGCTCTTTGAATTTGCTAATTTAGTATTCATATGCTACATAATATTTGCAAAAGTCATTAGACTTTGGTCATTTCTGCTTGATTTGTGCTTTTTAGAGATCAGTAACGAATGGATGATGCTCTATAGAGGGCAGAGACCAGCATGCTACAGTATAAAAATAACCCAGCTGAGGTGGAAGACATATCACCATTAAAGACTACATGTTGGTCAATACTGTCTGTGCAGAACTGTCGCTTCATTCTGCAGGTATACGTATGGGAGGTCACTGAGTCAGAAACAAGTACAGATTTTGTGCAGTCCCTTGGTGCATTTGTATCAACTGACATACACACATAATGAAGTCGTAGGAGTTGATTTGAATGTCATCTCAGCTCTCTGGCCTGTCGTTGATCAGCTGGCTCCATCTCTGCTACAAAGACACACAAGGTTTGCTAGCTAATCTTAGCACGTCAGCCGTTAGCAAACACGTCTTATAACCTATTACACAGATACATAAAAGCTCTGGTTAAACAAGGTGATTTACTTTAAAAGGCCAAGCTATGTGTTGTCTTTTGATATGAAAAGGATTGAGCTGTGTATACAGATACGTCTCTGAAGTACAGTCCTCAATGCAAATAAATGAAGAATTCTGCAATTCTTCCACTGAGAACAGGATTATAGCTGCTGTGTGAAAAAAAATCACAGCTAAGATATGAAGATCTGTAGTTAAAAGTTCATTTTTTACAATAACACAACTTCCTTTTATTAAATTGGATACTGCTCTGTGTTGAGTAGAAATGATTTGTGGAAATGACCATGTTGTGATGTGGCTGATAAGGAACTGAGGTGTTGCACTCTAACAGCCCATTTACGACTGAGCTAAAATTCCACTACCATGCGGGACCTGAGCTCAGTGTAAACAGGTTAACCAGCATTTCAGTCCCACGTTCTGAGCCCTGCAACGGTCCCGTGTCATTTATCGAATTCAGCTTCGATCGGCACAAGTGTAAACAAGTCACCGACTAAACTGTGACCTGCATCCAGTAGGCGCAGTGATACAGGACAAGCTCTAGAGTTTAGGCATGCAATCATAACCTTGGTGTACAACAACTGAAATCCCAACAAGGACACACGGTACCATAGATACAAAGCACTACTCTTTTTTTTGCATCCATATTCTGAGGAATTTCGCAGATATTGTATATAGTTATTTATTTGCTGGCAGTCACAGTTTGCATTGTAAGCTATGTTTGGACATTTTCCTAGGCTTTCTGAAAAGAAACTATTATGGAAGAGGCCCAGTAGCCTTGGTTGAAAATGTTTCCATGGCCAGCAGGAGGCAAAGTGATATACACGAGTACAGAATAGGTGAAATTTTCATGTAGATTGGTATAGAAAATAAATTAGGCTGCAATTAGGCACAACACACACTTTTTTAATTACAGCAAGGCACAGCTCCACTGTGGCTGAATAGTGATCTTGACATCTGCCGGGATATGTGCACTGGCATGTGGGCTGACAAACACAAAGTTCAAGTTCATGTTTTCTATAAAACAAATCTGAAGAGAGCGAGTGAGTTTCAACCACAGCTCGTATAAGTGCTTTGCATCTAAGAAAAGGGACTGTTGAAACTCAGCTGCAAAAGTGTGATAAGTGTACATTCCTGACTGAAATTGTCCTTAGTCCTGATTGTTGTAGCTTTAACCTGTGCAGTATTTATTTGTATTGAGAGACAGACTGTGGCAGGATGTCGGAAAAAATGCTGCTTTTCAGTTGGGCTGGATTGTGACGCCAATTAATCTGCAGGTGAAATATGTGATGCACGACTTGTGCCATTGTAAACAGTGTCACCTGCTTATTTTTATGTAGCCCAGATAAAACCAGTGTGCTTGGTGTAAAAGTGGTATGAATGGCTCTAAAAGGCTGTGGCACTGTGGTAAAATGATTTTCCATATGAGTTCCAGTGATAGACGGGAAAATTAACACTGTAACAGAGAAGAGAGAAAAGTCATTAAACCCATTCAAGGTCATTAAATCCATTTCTTTTGAATAAAATATCTGAAACTGTGTCCAAAGGAACTCATCAAAGCATGATTAAATGAATGGTCACTCTAACGGCTGTACACTCTTGCAGTGGTTAAATACTTTTTTCTTATGGGCAAGCTTTTATGCCTATGAAGTCTATGAACAGGAGCCTATGAACGCAAACATTTCTCAAATTATATATATTACCACAAATGAGGCAGAAATATGTATTAAACTTATTCTACTTTTTTACATTTTCCTACTTAATCACAAAGTTTATCTGAATTTGTCCTTTTGTTTAATCCACAATTTAATTTGAGCTTTTGAGCACTTCTGTTCACCTTCCAGCAGACTTTCTTTCCATCACCGCGGAGTTAATAGCAAAAAAGTAGGTTAGTGCACACCAGTTGAACTTTATTACATTTTCATCACACTGTTCAATTTAGTGAGCCTGCCTACTTATACTTTTATTTTTACTTTTACTTCTATTCATACTAAACATGCCTTCAGGTGATTAAAATAGCCCCTATAACTTTTCATCCCTCCAGTCATTTTTTTTACATCTTCATTATGCAAACGAAATGAGACCAGATGGATATTTCTTTGAGGCCATCACTTCTTACATTCTGACACAGAGATGATTGCAAAATAAGATCAGGATTGTTATATAATTCTTAGATGATCTGAGATTACTCAGGATTCCTAATTATTGCAGGGCTGCATTTCAAAAGGAATTTTCTTTCCCCTCCTTCCATTCATCCCTCATTCTCCTATCTCATCAGTACTGCTGCCTGAGCTCTTGCACAATTTGTAGTGGCACTGGACCGTCTTTCACATTAGGGCTAAATCATCCATTTGATTGCAATTGACATAATTGCAAATGATTCCAATAATGTCTTTCCAAAATAGCAATTAAAAGCAGTGAAGCCTTAGGCAACCAGTCAAGACCACAAGGAAGGCAGAGGGAGAAAATGATGAGAAGAAAAGGGAGAGAGAAAGAAAAGAGAAAGCTTTTGCAGGGCCAGCCAAGCAGCGATTGCTCTGCACAGTTGAGCAGTGAAGATAAGCCACAAAGCAGATGCTTGCATATCAAGTGCTTGCATTAGCTGCCACACTCCCAACAGCTGACTCACAGCTCCGATTCGAGGGAGGACAGAGCTGTGTGTGTGTGTGTGTGTGTGTCTTGTGTGTGCATGGCTATGGGTGTATCACTGTGCGTTTTTTTTTTGTAGCGTTTGTGGGATTTGGAGGCAGGGCCGTTGCCAGGAATTCTGGGCCCCATGAAAAGATATGAGGAGTCAACCATTCGGGGGGGTAATGGGGGATTTTACTTTGTGTGTAAAATCTGTTTTTTCATCACAGATTCTGTTAATTACAAGGTTGAAACACCTTATTTGTCCAGACACTGTGTGGCCTCTATGTGCTTTTGGACCCCCTGAATCATTCCTACTTTACCTCTTCTTTATGACGGCCCTGTTCAGAGGTCTTCAAGACAAAGGTAAACCTCTTTGAGGGGGTCCTGGTCTGGTTGTTACCCTTGCTCAGCCTCTGTGACATGAGCAGAGCATGAGGCATCGATCATGTGTGACTCCATGACCGGTGGAGCCATTCGAGGTGCTAAGGGAGACGGATCTGCGGTCCATGGCTAACTTCAACGATAAAGAGCTGATTGAAAACTGAAATATGGCGGCACTGTGTGCTGACATTAGTGAAAGCATGAGGTGCTGATGTTACCAAGGCAAACCAGCTCAGAAGATAGGAATATGATGTTTCCAATCTGGGATGAGAGCAAATGAATTTTGTCTTTCAACAGCGGGGATTATATTATTGTGGTAAATCCTCGCATAGATTAACA
>OMLF01032205.1:14952-25253 GCA_900302615.1 Holocentrus rufus
ATATAAATCAAAATTTTATATGATATTCTTCTCAGGCAATTTTTTTTACTAATTCAAAGATACAAAAATGTTTCTTACACTGGGCCAATTTGGCAGACATGCATTTAGCCTGGTTTCTAAAACGTGTGTATTCATTACATTTTAGCCTGGAACAATGTTTGATTCATGTCTATTAAAGCAGCCTAAAGTGAGGTCTAGAATTCATATGAGTACAAAGTCAACCCCTTCAGGACAAGACTTTACCTCTACCAGGAAAGCAGTTGATGGTGCCATATACCACTCTAACAGAGCAAGCCAAGCTGAAGCCACCAGCACAAAATGGATGCGACTAGAGCAGATTTATTCATAGTCTTTGCTCTAAATTAGACTGGAGCAGTAACTCAGCCTCCTTTATGAGAAGCATAACTTCTTACAATAACAATGAGCGATTGTAGCTATCCTCTGAGGTTGAATCAGAGAGCATGTTTCTGATTTATCAGAAAAGCCAGATCGCCAGCAGAATGACTGATTCGCAAAACTTAATTACAGCAGGGGAATCATTCAAATATGTAATAAGTAAAAGAAAATAATCTCCAACTACAACGTGATTAAAAGATATATCCAGGAGAGAGGCAGATCTGTTTAAAACATCAAGGTTAAGTCTGCTGGAACTTCCATTAACAGTGGATTTGATAGCTGTTTATAAATTAATTTAAGCTGATAGCTAAATAGCCATAAAATTTGAAAGCATAAAATCATGGGCCTAGATTTTGAGGATTGGTGCAGTAATTGTATATAAATACAGAAAGACCTAACACATCAATCCAGCCTAATGCCGAACTGGCTACACTTTTTAATAGTGCATGAATCTGAATCAGATGGTGGATTCAATTTCACTAAGTTAAGTGCAACCCTCAGGGACCAAGTATGAACTGTGTTATATAACTACCTGCAGAGGTATTTTTGATGATAGCAATGTGTGGGTGATTTTATTTGTTTGTGGTTGTCATGGTGACTATAGTATAGTACAAAAGGTTCGATAGAAAATTTCACTGAAGATTCCATATAAAAAAAACACAACGTCCCTGAAGGGCACGCTGGAGCCACTGTTAATGGAAGCCAAGCAGAATCAACTAAATAGGATATAACAGGAAGAAGCAATGGATTCTTACAGGAGGGAAAAAGCCAGTAAAGTGGCTGAAAGAGTCTTGCTTGCTGACGGGTCGAACCAGCACAGTGCGTCTGTTCAGCTTGTCAGTGCAAGAGAGGACCACTCCTCCACAGCTGCCCGAGCTCCGAACACCCTCCTCCGGGCTGGGGGTGAGGAGCAGAGAGGGAGGAAGGAGAGACATCGAAAGAGGAAGAAAATAAAAAGGGGACCGAGAGAGACAGAGAGAGAGAGAGAGATGGGCCAGAGAAGGCAAGTAAAAGTATTTGGATAGAGGAAATCAAAGAGATGTATGAAGAGAGAAAAAGAAAAAGAAAACAGGGAAGATGACAGAAGAAAAAAGAGAGATAGAGGAGCCATAAGCGTGGCACTGAAAGATGATTGAGCAAATCAAATTTTAAGCAAACTGATTAAAACCCAGAAAGAGAGGCTGCACCAGCTTGAACCAGCTGAAACACTGGAGAATGGTCTTATACTATATATACACCGATGCAACTGTTAAAATGAGGTTTCTTGGATCAGTTCTGATCTAACCCTGGAACATCTTAAAAAGAGACAATTTAGAGGCACTTTAATTGAAGAACAGTATTCAAGGTTCCAGACAGTGCTGTAATTTCTGCTCTGTCCAACTCAGTTGCAGGCGTGTGTATTGTAAAATGCACCCTAGTTAGGTAACAGTATAAGACCATTGCCATGACACAACGTCATGATATCGTTATTGAGAGACTGGGAGCTCATGTCATACAGCCTCCTCCTCCCACACACAGAAGAACTGCTGTTACCTGATTTCATTGGCTGGATTACTCAGCCAATCAGAGCCACTGGAGAGACAGGGGAGGGTTCGAATTGGAATTTCCTTCGAGTTTAGTCGTATATTCATTCAAATTTTAAGGGTGTGATCTCTTCAAAATGCAACAAATGGTTTTGAGTTGCTGTGTTTACTAGTTTGGAGTTCACTTATTGGTGCTTATTATAAATTACAGCCGAAAGCAAAATGACTTCCTTTCTCTCCCCATCTGTCCAGCTCCAGTAGACATATGGGACCTAAATTAGGAGCAGCAGAGTGGCAGCAGCACAGTACACAGAGGGTTAGGCCTGCTAAAACTGCTCTGGTCAAGCAGGAGCCTCACCACGACTGTCTCCTTGCACTGCAGGATGAGTCCTTCATAGCGGCCAGAGTGCCAGCCCTGGCCTGGTCTGGAGAGACACACAAGGCCGAGCTTAACTTGGGCATCTGGGACTACTTACACTGCTGATATCATCACTTGAATGGTAACATCTACTGCAGTTGCAACACAGCGTTTGGACTGCTGAACCACAGGCTGATATCAACACTCTGCTCAACTTTTCAACAGCCGGATGCATCAAAACCTTGAATGTAAATATTCATCTGTGTAAATCGGGCGTCCTGCTGAATTTCGTACATATACCATTTAAATATAGATAAAAAATAATAACTCAAGAAATGAACGTAATCACAATATACACTATAAAATCAACATAATCAATTTTGCTGACACTGGATTTCCATGTGGTTTATTGCGGTTACCATCCATGAGAAGACCTGTGGAGCAGAAACCAAAAGACGTCAGCACACACACACACACACACACACACATACAATGCACGGTTATTTTAGGATGCCAAAACATGCACAACACATTTATAGCACAACTTTTCTCACAATGGAAATGATTCAACAACATCTGCATTAATTCTTCTAAGCAAGTTACTTTCTCATCCGGCTTGTGCACCCCCCAAATCCCCCTCCTCCACCTCCTTCCCCAACGGGACGCTGGGAGTTCAATGAGGAGGGGGGGGTCAGTGGGTGTGTGTGTGTGTGTGTGTGTGTGTGTTTGTGTGTGCGATGCATGTGTCGGTATCTATTGTGTGCCTTTGACAAGCCTTTTTGTGTATGTGTGAGAGTGTGTGAATACTGTATCTCTTTGTAATCGCCCCACTCAGCTGTAGTACACGTTCTGGGAGTGACTAAAACATGTGGACCCCCCACCGCTCTCCTTCTCTCCCATCATCCCTCTCTTCTCTCTCTCTCTCTCTCTCTCCATCCAGTCATCCCTCTTTCCCAGCCATTTGCGGAGCAGCTGGAAGACATCAGCCCCAATTTGTGTGAGCTGCTCCTTGGAGTGAATAAGGGTGAACTGTCACCGGCCGTCCTCTCTCGGGGGGCGTCTCTTCATTTCAGAGGAGTTCAAGGAGCGCCGGTTGCTAGGAGAGACCTCGCTTAAATACGGAGGACGAGGAGCTTTCTAATCTTCTCCGCGTCCCACCAGAGAGGAGACGCCCACCTACAGAGTTTAATACTCATTCACCCCGTCTCCTCCTCGCCTCTCCATTTCTCGGAGTCTCCTCCATCATCAGAGCCACCCACCTATATGCTTCAATAGCCACCTATCACTCCCTCCCCGGGGTCGCTCTCTCTGTCATCCTAATTCCCTCCTCCGCCCTCTCCTCCTATTTTGATACAATCAAGGATTCAATTATCTACTCACCTCCCATATTTGCCCGCCAGACCTAACTTTCCATTCATTTTCCAGCAGTGAGATAGCTAAGGCCAGATGAGACATTTTCTCTCCGTCAAGCCTGATTTAATCTGACCCGGTACACACAAATAACCTGGGCTGGGTGATGAAATACCTAACAATTATCTGTTCAGAATGATTAATATGGACTCCAAACCCCGTGGGCTTGCTTGTATATCTGGATGATACAGATTAGTATGGGCTTAAAGCCCAGAGGTCTTCCACTGTGTCCTAAACAGCCATGACTATAACCTGGCTTGGATGATGGAGTGTTTTTGTTTGCCAAAACCCTGGTCTGTTAAAAGTGTGTTGAGACCATGTTGTTAAATGCACATTAAACTGAAATAACCTAGAAATGTGAAAATTGATCCATTATCTACTTAGGGAGGCATAGAGGTCTACTAAAGAGATTCAGATTGGCTCCGTCTCAGAAGCGATTGGACACACACCTGTGTGGAGCAGGATAATATAATGACCCGAGACACCTTCACGCTCTCTAACCGTCTCACCACCGATGCATATGTAGCACATGTGGCCCAACAGAGCATTAAATGGGTTGCCTACA
Organism: Holocentrus rufus; assembly: GCA_900302615.1. Lineage (NCBI taxonomy): Eukaryota > Metazoa > Chordata > Actinopteri > Holocentriformes > Holocentridae > Holocentrus > Holocentrus rufus. Next base: position 19,205 of record OMLF01032205.1, read on the forward strand.
TAGAGAAAACAGGGAGGTCTGCTAGACGCTGGCTACAACCCAGAGCCAAACTGATCACCTCAGTCTCGGTCTGACCTGAAGCGACATGTGTAGGACCGGGCAGGGGCGATTTAATAATCTGGCAAATCAGAATAAATATCCATTATCATATCAGCGGTGAGAGCGTTGACTCCTGATGGTGGGGTTCAATATGGGCACAGGGCCCAACACCATCCGCCCCCCTTTCACTGTCTGGCCCGATAGGAGCGTATCTGTGCAGGCACGTAGGCACACAGACCTTGACAAAAACACACACCCACACAAACACACGCAGACACAAACACATCCTGGACTGTTGGATGCAATGTGTTGGGGTGTTAGATCGCTGTCCCATTATCTCCTCAGATCACGACAAGGGGAATTGCCTCCTGCTAACTGGTCTCTTCCCAACAGAACAAGACCTCAGGCACGTACACACTGAGAGCTGGTGACTCCATCACTGAGGTATGTGATCAGAACAACGAGGGAAAAAAATACAGCGAAAAAAAATAAAATAAGGTCTTAAGATGTTGGAAACGGGGCCTCCCTCTGCTGTGATGGGAAGAAAGTGTTTGCAAAGCAGGGGGAAAAAAATCAAATCCTTAACGACAGCTCCCAGTTTCACTATGCACCATTGTGTACTTCCATAATTTCAAAACCCTGAGCTAAATTACTCTGTTTTCACTTGGACTTTGCGTAGGGAGAGATTACTGTAAGGACATAATGGAACGTGGCCCAGTGGTTTTCCTCCCCCAACAACGTGTTAATGTTTCTGTGAATCAATTCAGACACCGCAGACAGAGAGAAAATGACTGACGGACTGACTGAACTCTTCCGCTCTGTGAGTCACAGGCGGGCTGGGCCAGGGGCCATCCAGCCCGCCTGTCTGTCCCTTGACCCGTCTGTCTGTGTGTCTGTCTGTCCCTCTCTCTCTCTCTGGTCTGCGGTCACCACCACAACAGCTGTCTGGGAGGACGATGACACCGAGGTGATAATCTGAGAAATCACCAGTATGGGCAGAAGCAGGGACGTACAGGGTGTTAGTGGTATTGGTGGTGGTGTGTTAATGTGTATGTGCGGACTGAAAGACTGCGAGTGAATGAATTTGCACAGGGCAGCAGGATGACCATGTGGGCAGAGAGACTGCCCTGTTACATGGCGTCCCTCGTTCAATCCCTACAGCTTGTAAAGGTTGTCCTTAAAACATGTCACCGAACCCGTTTACACTTACATTTAATATTTAACATTTAACATTTAAGCTAAATGCCTCAATTGCAATTGGAACTGCATGCATATGTGTGTGTGTGTGTGTGTACAGGACATACTCTACCTGCATCTGTAGTGGTCGATGTTGAAGCTGCCCACTTTACATTTGATCTTTGTGTAAACATCTTGGACGTCCACTGAGGCGCTCAGGTCTTCCAGTTCACTGATCACACAGATTTCTGCCAAAAAACATTAAGGAAAGGAATGATGTTTGATTCAAAATACAGCTGACATTTTGAGATTATGTGGTAGACCATAGTGAACACATGTACACTCTTTAGGCAGTTTAAATGGTGTGTGAATCCTTAGTTTGCTGCGCTGCAAACATGGGGAGTGTCTCGGTCTGTCTCTGCTTTAGCGTTTTGTACGGCCACCCGAGTGCTTGGCAACAGGGAAATCCAGCTGAAGCTGTTGGACTACAAGCCACTTAGCAGTAGAGGAAATTCGATCTCTCATTGTGTGTGTGCATTTGATTTCTGTGGGCGAGGCCGCACACTGTAGCTAACCCTCTCCAGGTCCTGCCGTTGGTTCTAATCCCACTGCTGTGGTCAGTTTCTACACAGAGGACCTTCGTGTGTTCATGATGAAGCTGGGTCAGTGTTGGCCAGGGCCAAGGCTGGGTCTCTACACACACAGCCTAATGAGCCACAGGCCCATCAGCAGACACACACACACACAGAAACGTGCCATACACGCAAACGCAGGGATGGATTTTATCCTACAGGTAAGTGACTTGACTTCAGTTAGACTGCCTGGTTGCCAAGGAGGAAATAAAGAAATACCTCCAAGCAAAAAGCAGGAGTGTGTGTGTACTGTTTGTACCCTTCTGTGTATATTCACATACATGTTTGTATGCGCCTCACTGCACCTTGTGTGCAAGCAAAGCTGCCCACTGCAGGCAAAGTGAGTAAGCCTCATAGCAGGACTGATTAACTTTGTATTGAACCAAGCCTGTGAGCTTAACTGTTGCTTCCCTCTCATTGTTTCCACTGAGAAAACCCCACAATCACAGGCTAGCTTGGGAAAATGGACTTCATGCATGTGAAGCCGTGGTTGTTGTTGTACTGTTGCCTTGTGGTGATTCGGAGAAACACGGAGTTCCTAATGGCTTATTAATATTGAAACACAAGGCTTGTCAGCTTTATTGTGGATACAGTGTGGAAAGAACTCTCCCAAGTTGTTAGATACTCAAAAACTCATAGTCTCCAAACGCGGTGTTGATATTGATGTATGAGTTTGCTAAACCCACCCTGAAGCAGCACTGGAAATCCTTAGTCCCTGAGCTGAACTGGTTCAACTTAAAAGAGGAAAGTGTACCACTGATTTGTGCCTTCAGCAGAGACTCTGCAGACTCACACCTAAATTTCTATCTCCAATCTTCCAACACATAATAGCATGTACCCGAGCAGCAATACCTTTGGAAGGGCTGTTTTTCCATTTCTGCGTGAGAGAGAAGAGTCTTATTTCCTTTCCAGTTGGAAAACACATTACATCATAGCAGATTGTCTGCAGCCATATCTGTGGTTTACTTATCTCCAAGAATGTGTTTGTGATATTACACATCTAATATATTGCATACATACAGTTCTATTGATATCCTATTTCCGAGATTGTTTTCAATATCATGCTTAATGTGTTGCGTACAGCAAATCCGGTGGTAAGTTCATCTTGCAACTCAGATGGCACATATTAAGCCCAAATCCAATGTAATGCCTATTTAGGACGTCTCTAAGTCAAACCATCTCTGTGAGGTCCTCCCAAACATTCCATTTCCACTATTAAAGACCTTAAGCTAGACGATCTGGTTGGCAGATGCTAAATATTACAGCCACCAATTAAAGGTAAATCTAGCCTTTCATCGCCCCGGTAAATCTGAGGGGGAGAAGAGGCGGTTCGCTTGGGATTCATCACCCATTTATTTATTTGTCTTCCCCCCCCATCCCTCCTCCTCTCCCCCCTTCCCTCATTCTTTCTTCTGCTGTTTTTCCTTCCCAAACTCACAGCAGTCGGTTGAGCAAAGAAGCAGAGGGGTGATGACTTTAAGTGTTGATATGGTAAGACCGTAAACATTCTGAGTAGCTTCCTGCACTCGTGGATAGTGACAAATTTCAGTGAGAAACAGCTCCTGGTTTTATACATGTAGGTTAAAGCTTATTAGCTATCTGATGGTACAGTTAGATACATCAGAAATGATAAATCTTGGATCATTAAAGTAAGCTTTTTTATTTAATAAAACTTAAGCCACAATTTATTATGGTTGGATGGTGATATCTTTGATCCAAAAGTGTTGTAGCTTTTAGTTTTTCCTTCTTACTGCTCTTTCCAGAAATCCCTTTTCAATCAAAAATTGTGGTCAGTGCTGTAAAGTCTTTGATATCACTTACGTTGATTTTTATTTCGATAATCGACAGCTGGATCAGTGTATCAGGATATATTCTACAATGAATCTACTGACTGACAACCGCCTGTAAGGTAATTGTCAAGTGCACCTACTCAGATTACTATCAACATAATGTTACTAGTCTGCCAACCACTTCAGTTAACATTTAAGGAAAATGGGTTAGAGTTGGGCAAATAAAAGAACTGGGCCTAGGATTACGGTTAAGGTTTAAGTTATATCACATTAAAAAAATGGATAAAGTCAGGGTTATAGGGCAATATAACACCCAAAAATCCATTTCATATGTAAGAATGTGCTTCTCCCTAGCCCTAGTTAAATGATGAAGTCTACTGATTTGCACTTGAGATTCCCCTTAAACTCTATTAGTGGTTCGGACTTTCAAAATAACCTCATCTTTTATCTTGGGTTTTATATTCATGAAGTCTGAGTGTCTGTAGGTGGCGCTCTTTTGTTTGTATGTTCAGCCTCTCCAAGCCTGGGTGATCACTGCTCATACTAAATATTCAGCTCTCCTTCTGTTTACTCCAAACAAACTGCTGTTGCTGCTGCAGGAAACATAAAGCACATCACCCCCTGTGCAGCAGGAGATTTTTCCCTGTAAAGACCCACCGACACCAGGAACTGAGAGCAGCAAATGAAAAAGCTTTCATGAGCTGAGTGCAGCTTCACTCAAAATGTTTTATCAATCAGCAATGGAGAGTAACAACACATTAGGCTTTTTGGCTTTCCTCCTTATTGACAGTGCAGTGTGCAACAACAACAGCTACATTTGAACTTTATTGAATTTGAATAAAAATGACAATGCAGAAGTATTTTTTAAAGGCTTGGGTACCTGTCTTTTTGGCAGTGGAGTCGGGGGCAAACAGTTTAACAGTGACCTTAGGGAGCATCCACTGCATCCACAGGCTGACCTTCCCGCTGGTGCCGCCGATGCTGCTGGTTTTCTGCTCCAGGGTCACCGTGTCGGAGAACGGGCTGTCGTCTCCTGCTGGCACTGAGTCACCCTAAGGAGCCAAAGGACACAAGGCGGGACGGGACAGACGGTCAAGACTGGAGACAGGAAAGGACTCAGAAGATCGGCTGGATGAAAATTCAGATAAAAAGTAGACGCAACCACAACCGCAGTGGCATTACCTAAGGGAACACACAAATTGTATGATATTTTTTTTCCCCAAAGCTGACATTGCCAAGTAAACAGGATCATAACAAAGCAAATTCAAGTACTGTCCATGCTGCATGAAATGGTGAAAAATAAAATGTCTTATTGAGATTTGAGACACCAACTAGAGCTACCACACAAGGTTAAAGACTGTGGCACGATTTCAAATATTTACATCATTAAATTTACATTTTAAAAAGGTCTGTTCAACAAAATAGGACTCTAGAGTTGTGCGTTTTCTCTTTTCTTGTCAGTGTCCATGTGTCCCCAGCATCTCACAGAACAGCTAATGAGAGTTGATAGAGGAGTGAAGTGTTCGCCAGGCCTGTCAAACCGCAAAGACCAAAATAAGAAATAATGCGAACGAAAAAACACGAACAAAAAAAATATATCTTGAAACTGTCGCCTGTGTCTTGCATGCATTAGTTCATCTATGTCCCTGTGCGCGACTGTTTGTTTGTGCATGTCTAACCACGTACCAAACGTGCATCTGACAGTGTTGTCCCTGTTTGCGTAGCCATAACAAAGCCATCGGTGAGCCTTCGAGCCTTTTTGGTGTGCGGGTGACATCAGTGTCTGGTGAGCAGAGCTCCGCTCAGAGCCGAGCGCTGTGGGGGGAAAAGGGCCATTGTGTGGAACTGTCACTGGTGTTAACCCCAAACTAAGCCACCAGCACCCACATGGCCTGCTTTCACTCACTCTGCGCCAGGACACACACGTCTTGCAGTCTGGGAGAGGAAGGGAAGGGAAGGGAAGTGGAGTGAAGAGAGGAGGCGGAGGTGGAGGGGGGGTGAGATGGAGAGGCGAGCAGGATGCGGCGGAGGCAGCTGCCTTCTGTGAGCTCTCATCTCATTACTGGAGGTTTGGCAAGGCACAGAGGATGACAGCATTGGGGACATTTTTTTTTTCGCTTCTCTCTCTCCCTCTCTCTTCCTGGTGGATCTGTTTTCCAAACATGTATCTGCGCGGCCGACTCGGGGAGCGAGAAGCCTGCAAACAAACAATATGGCAATTTGCAGCTCTGGTGTTGCGGCGTTTCACTTTTTCCACAGCTTCTCCCATCGCAGCGTGGTAATGACAGATTGTGTCATGGTTATCGAGCCTGACTGTGGTTGGTGAGGAGGTTATCAACCATCTCAATTAGAAACCCCACGGCTGCTGGGCTGATTACAGGGCCTTAAAGAGGAACCAGATGAGGAAACTAT